>PVIJ01015882.1:0-34753 GCA_004024925.1 Scalopus aquaticus
CTCTTTCCCATTGCCCCTCCCTTTCTTTGCTGTTCCTGTGCTGGCCATTAGAGGTCATCAAGATGGTTTCTAATCTGACCCCCTCCCATGCCATAGGGTCTCTCTGCAGGGATGACATCATCCTTTCACTTCTCATCTGCAAGGACCACCTTTGCCGATGATGCCAAGCTGCTGCCAAGGTGCATACTGCTCACCTCCATCTCATGGTACCTCAGTTCTCCTGGTCGCCTTGATACACAATGTGGTGGGTGAAACCCCCAACCCCCCTCCCTCCTGCCATCACGCTCAGATTAATTAGCAATTAAAGATAATTTTAAATGTTAACTAATTAGTTTTAGTTGAAATTAATTCATTTACATTTTAGTTAATGTCTTGACTTGGGCTTTTAGGTGCATCCTCTCACTTTTGATCAATTGCAGAGGGCACGAGGGGCATGGATTCCTGGACCCCACCAGCATAAAGCAGCCACCACGTTGCCCCCAGGACCAAGACGATGGTGGATGAAGAGGACCAGAGCTGATCAGCCACCTCTCCCTTTTGGCTAAAGAATTAAACCAATGCCCTAGTGAGGGGGCATTGGTCCTTAACCTTTGACCTTTGCTATGCTTGTGCCTTGACGCTGTACTCTCCTGTAAGTCTCTTGCTTGTGTTAACATGCCAGCGAACTGGAGTGTTTCCCCCCCAAGGAGGTGTCAGTTCTTCTTGACTGACCCTGTTGCCCCTGGGATGTCCTGAAATGGAAGGACCCCTTTGGGAACTTCTCAGGAGGGGGGCCTGGGCCAAGGGCTGAGGGCTCCACCAGCCACTCACTGGCAGTTCAAGGCTCAGGGTGGGTGTCTGGGATAAGCATGAACCCGACACCATGCTGCCGAACTGCCCAGGGCATGCCCCCCACTCTGGAGATCTCCCTGTCTTTTCTGGGGACTGGGGACTGGGTTACGAGACAAGTGCCTCCCAGGGACGTTGTGAGTCTTAAATGAGATCAGGCAGTGTGGGGGGCTGGGGTCGAGGAGGTGGTCCGCAGATGTTTGTTGAAAAGTTGCGCTGGTTGATTCCCACCCTCTCACTTGTCTTATTTATTCTCCTGCAGCCCTCCAGGCAGCCCCGCCCTTGGGGTGCTCCCCGCACAGGTAGGGGCTCGGCCCGCAGGTAGGAACACCAGTGGTGCTTGGGGTCACTTAGAACTCGTCCTGCAGTCTCTGAACATATTTGCAAGGCAGAGGTGTAGGCCCGGGTGGGGAGGTAGCCTCCTGGAGTGAATCCCACCTCCATTTGAGCGCTTGGCAAGTGGCAGAGTTGGGAGGGGCCCTAAGGCTCCAGTGCCCTATCCCAGGGGACAGAACTGACTCCCATTTCCAGCAAGGAGCTGATGCTGGAGGAATGTTTAAGTATTTGCTCACGTTGCTGGCAAGACAAGGGGTCGACTTGGGCCCTGGGTGCCCTTGTGGCTGCCCCTTACCCCCGTGGCCCCAGTCCAGAGCTCCACTGAGGGCTCTTTTATTTCCAATCAAACATCGGACAATGGGACGTCTGTTTGAAATCCCAGCTGTCCGGGGTGGTCTAGGGGGTCTGGGTGGCCCCAACTGCTGGTGCCCGGTGCTGACTCCACCTCTCCCTAACAGGGTGACCTTAAACAAGTCGCTTAACTTCTCCAAGCCTCAGTTCCTTTCTTGGTCTAAATGGGGATTAAACAACAACAACAAAACACGCCCCCCCCCCACATGTCCCCACCCCACAGGGCGCTTTTGAAAACCAGATGATAGAAAGCTCTTTGTAAATTGCTGTGGAAATTGCCAAATACTTAACACCCCGAGGTTGGTCCCCATTGTTTCTGTGCCCCCAGCCCCATTCTCCCTCACTAATAGCAGCTAGCACCCAGTAGGTGCATTGTAGGTTCGAGCTACACAAATCAATGCCAGCATCAGCAAAAACAGAATTAATTCAACAAACATTTTCCGGAACACCGACAATATGCCCAGCGCACCAGGCCTGGTATGGGATCAAAGATGATGAAAACAGTCTCTTGGAAGCTAATTGGGGTCCTCATTGACCAGCACTTTCTTTGTCCCCTTTCAAGTCAACCAGTTTTGTCCGGACAAGACAAAAACAGCTCAGGCCCCTTCAGAGCAGCCCAGCAGTGGCGTGGACAATGGCTCCCGGGCATCTGAAAGGGACTGATTGGATTAGGTGACGAATGAAGGTGGAAGGATGACTTGGAAGGTGACGAATGAAGTGGGCGGAGAGCTGCTTTGAGTTAATCCAGGCCATTAGGGCCACCTTTTGTCTTCCAGGGGCTGGCAGGCGGTTTTCTCAGCCTCCGGTCATTCATGGTCACTGAAAATCCAGGCCTGGTGGGACTGGAGTGGGTTGTAGGACTAGTGTCCGGTGGCCAGTGAGTAACGAGGCAACGTTTATGCCTCCCACTGCCATGGGCAAAGGCCTTTTTGGCCCATCATCCATTCATTTGAACCTCACAACTCCCTTTCCTGACCTGGGGTGGGGCTGGGTCTGCTGCCTCCGAGGGGAACAGAGGCCCTCAAGCGGTTCTTCAGATTGGGTATCCCAAACACGTTTGCACCCCCATGGCCTCTCTCCCCGCAAGGGGAGATGTCCTCTGTGCTGGTGCCCTCTTTCAGACCCGATTCCCTCTGAATTCCTAAGGTGGCTCTTTCCACAATCTGCCCTGTCCATTTTCCTAGCCACGATGGTCTCTTTCTTTCCTTCACAGCCAAGCTTCTCCAAAGGCCTGTCCACTCCTGCTGTCTTCCTTCCTCACCTCCAATTTCCTCTTGAACCCACTGCTTCCTGACTTGCTCTCCTCCGGTGAAGCTCTCGCTGAGGTAATGGCTTTTCTGTCATTTCACCCTGGACAAGTCTCCTGCTCTCAGACACATGACATGCTTCCATTCTCCCCTGGGGCCTTTCGGCTCCAGGTCACGCCTGTAGACACCCGCACCCCACCGACTCCTAGAGATCCCTGACTGGGCTCCCTTCGTCCTCAGTGCCCCTCACATTGAGATCTCCCAGTTTCTGGAAACTACCGCCTGCTCCCCCCAGCCCTGGGCTGGAGCTGAGGCCTCGAGGTAACCTGTTTCTCCCCGCTCCTTTCTGTCCACCACGGCAGTCCAGGCAGGTGTGGTGGACTTGCTCTAAGGGCAGTGAGGTGTTCAGCACACGGTCGAGTGGGAGTCCCCGTAAGATTTTCTGTTTCTTTCTTTCTTTTTTAAAATATTTTTTAAAATATATTTTTATTGTTATTTATATCTTTTACATTTTGTATTTTTTTTTTTTTTAGATAAACTTAAACAGGTTTATTAGGGAAAGAGACAGGGAAGTAAAGGACGCTTGCATAGACACAAGTGGGCAGGAAGAGCCGCCCGTAAGATTTTCGTACAGGTTAGGGTCCCCCCGGAAAGGACCACAGAGAGAGGGAGAAGTGGGGGTGGGAGGATTGAGAAAAGGCATTAAGACAAAAATGTAGGGGAGGGGGGGAGCCCTAGAAGATACTAAAATCTCCCGCACACACATCCAGAAAGGTGCCCTCCTTGCAGTCTTGGCCCGAGAGAAAGTAAACAGGAAAGAGATTTTGACTCATTACCCCAGTGGCAAATCCCAGGAAGCTTTCCAATCAAATTGTCCCATTTCGGGTTTTTAACTCCTTCTATCAGGTTTAACCTCTTTACCTCCTGAATCCTGGATAAACCCCCTCGTCCCCGCCCCGCTTTGCTGGTGATTAAATCCTGAAGGTACGTGGCGTCTTTCAGTGAATCAATGGCCCACAGAAAGGGCCCTCCCCGCCCCCAGCTGTGTTTTTCAGTTTTATTCCACTTTGCGCCCTGTCCCCTAATGAACACGAGGCTAATCTTGGGCCTTGTCGAAGGAAGAGCTGCAGACGCTAATGAGGCAGCTGCTGGATTCCAATATTCAGCTCATAAGGGGCCTCCTTTGTCTGCAGGGAAAAGCGCCCTGATCAGCATAATGAGGTGAGCGGGGTCCTTGGGGCCAGGGCCACCAGGCTCTCTGGCCGAACCTCCAATTTTGGTGCCGGAGCCCAGGTCTGCCCCCCGCCTTGCGTCTCGGCCTCCGGCCGGCCTGTGCTCTACACACGGTGTTGCAGGCCGCTGTGTCGAGTTTTGGGCCGCGGGAGGGCCCCAAGTTTCTCTTTGACCCCTCCAGGTGGACCCCTTATGGAGACGCCATGGCCAGGTCTGGTCATTCCTCTAGGACACAGCCCCTCAGGGTGGGGTCCTTGCCAACTCCAGCACGCTCCTGTCCCCCAATCCCCAGCCTTAAAAATGGCATTCCCCAGTGGTAGGAAAGGGCCAGGTCATAGGCCCTTGGGTGGAGATGGGGGCCTCAGGGGCTCCCATGGAAGAACATGGTTTGGGGTTCACATTTGTCTCCCGCAGAGTGATGAGCTGAGGCTCAGGGCCCAGGGATGGGCTGGGGGCCCAGGTCCAGCATCAGGACTGGCCATCATTGCCTTTCTCAGCCCCTCACGACCCTGCACCCCAGCCGAACCCCCTCGCCCACCCCAGGGCCCCTGATGCCTTCAGAGCAAATATGTCCCAGGTTTGGAGCCTGCTCTTGTTTGTCCGCGCTTCTGCTTCTGGACATTTCTCACTCCAGGCAGATCAATCCAGATTAGATCACGCTAATGAAACTGCGGGCTTCGGCCAGACTTGAGCCAAGTGGGAAAAAGCCAAGGGGCCGCGGGGCGGTCGGGGCAGGAAACTTTGTCTGAGACCGCCCTGCACCTCTGCGGCTGGGGGTCCTGTCCCTGGCTCCGCGGGGCACGCGCTCGCCCAGCTAGCAGGCCAAGTCCCCGCACCCCAATAAAAACGAAGGTGGCCCAGTGACTGGTTGGCGCATCTCTGTCTTTGGGAGGGGGTTATTGAGCGTCCCCTAGACTAGGCCTCTGGAGACCTCACAAGAACTGACCCCTCTCCAGCCCCTGGTATTTGAAATGACTTCTTTTAATTAGGAAAAATAATCACTCCTGAGACCTTCTCCCCTGGAAACGTGGACAGACGGTAATTAAAATCCAAGCCCAAAGCCTCCCTGAAGCCAGCCTTTGAGGACCTGGGGAGGCCGGAAGGCACTTGTCCCCCTGTCTCGGGGATTTTGTGCTCATTCTGGGAACCTGACCGGTGTCTGGCACTTGGAGAAACTGTCTCCCCCACCCCACTCATACTTGGGTTTCAGGAAGCCCGGCAGCCGCCTTAAACCCCCTGAGGACATAGCTAATTGCTCCTTTGAGAGCAGGTAACCCCTCCTTGTTTCTGCAGCCCCTCTTCCAGGCCTGGCGCACATGCGGCTCTCAGCTGCACCCCGCTCTCCCAACCTGGGGGGTCCCGACTGGCCCCAGAGCCTTCTGGGCTCTTCCCGTGGCGTCCGTCCCCGGCCTCAGGAGAGCTGGGCAGTTGGGACCTTCCTGGGTGGGAGACCAGAGTTGTAAGAGGTCAGGAGATGTGTCCCCCTACTTACCTCATCCTTCTCTGCTCACCACCCTCCCCTCCTCTCCAAGCCCCCACCCCCCAGCACTGAGTTCTAATCTGGCCCTCTGGGGGTGCCCTAGGCCAGCCCATACTTCCTCTGGGTGTCCCAGCACCAGTCTGGCAAAAGTGGGGTTCAGTAAGAGTATGTGGGATGTCTGTTTGGACAGACGAGTCCATGAAGGACCTTGACCGCACGCTTAGCTGCTAGGCGGGGCTCACTGTGGCAAGGACAGGCCAAAAGGGCGGGGGCGGATTTGGTCTGACCAGAGCCCCATTTGCGGGGCCGGCCGGTCTCACCCCTTCATTCACTCGTGCGTTCATCCCGTCAGCCAACAGTCGATCCTTGCCGATCAAGCCCACGCCCGGCAGGGGCTGTACACCCTCCACGCTAGCGCACCCCTTGAGGCCTCTGTCCCCCAGGGAGTGCGGCGGGGGTGGCTTCCCGTGGGTGGCCTCGTGGCCCTTCGGGGCGCCAGCGGTGGACTCCGGCTCTGTAGGAAGGCAGGCAGGGGGGCGCGAGGCCGTTGTCCAGTGCCTGGAAGCGCCGTCTCCGGGTTCCTCCTGCCCTCCCTGCCTCCCGCACCCCCTCCCGTAGCTCAGTGTGGAAATGCCTGTTCTGGACCCACGGCCCTGCCCAGGACCGAGGTGGGAGAACAGCGACAGATGGTGTGTCCCCTCCCGCTCTGGCCATTCAGGTCTCCCTCTTGGGTGGGGTCTGTAAGTCGGACCCCTCCCTCTACCTGCTCTGGCCCTGGGGGTCGACGGAGGCTCTGCGGCCTCTGCTGGGGCCTGTCCCAGAGTGGGGACATGGCCGGAACCTCCAGGGAGCACCTGCAGGCTGATCCTGCCCGGCTGCCCCCCACTCACACTGCCTGGCGGCGCTCTCGGGTCTTGGGGGCTTGACTGCCCTTTGGGGCTCGCTTGCCAGTCCCCTCCTGCCTGGCCACTTGCCCCCTGTGTGCCTGAATCACTGTGGCACCCCGGACACCGCTGCCCGGTCCTCTGCCTAACAGGCACTTTTCCTCGCTGGGCCCACACCTGTGGCTGCCTGGCCCTGCCTGCCACCCGCCCCGCTTGCCTTTGCCCTGTCGGGGTTCTCCCAGCTCAAGTGGCCCCCGCTGTGCTGCCCACCTCGCTGGCTGGTCCCCGCCTCCAGGGCACAGCCTGGCCCGCACGCCTCTGGCCGTCCTCAGCTGCCTCCTCCCGGAGTGAGGCCCAGTGGGCTGAGATGGTGGCTGCTGCCCCTCCCGCGCCTGGCCCCCCGGTCTGGCCCCGAGCAGATCGCCCTGGTCTCCTTGTAGGTCTGGGGGCGTCACCAGGCCTGTCGCTTCTCTCCTCACACCTGCCCCATCCTCCTCGGCCCACGCGAGCCACCTCCCTGCCCCGAAGCCAGACTGCAGGTGAGGCCGGCCTGGGCCTTCGCGCCAGCGCGGTGGGCCTTTGGGGCTTCCCTGGCCGGGCACTAACTCCCTGTCCCTCCCGAAGGTCGCCCCGCCGGTTCTGGATGCACCAGCTGGACCTGGCCCCGCGGAAGAGAAGCACGAGGCGCAGGAGCCCTGAGGACCCCGGCCCGGCCCGGCCCCACGCCAGCCCCGCGCCTCTCGCCTCCTGCTTTGGGTGAGTTTCTTGCTTTCTTGGGACACTGAACCAATTCACGTCAGCACCAGTCTCTCGGGGGGTACACATCTAAGCTGGGGGGCCACAGACCCAGGGTGAACCCCTGCACCCGCCTGGCGTCGAAAACTGCCGGAGTGGAGACCCTCACCTCACGGGCCAGCACACGGGGGCCCAGCCTGGGGCAGGCACGGTAAGTGAGGGGTGAGACACTTGGGGCTGGGGGCTCCAGAACCACCGGGGTCAGGCACACAGTAGGTCTCACTTATGTCGAACATGTGGCGAGGCGTGACTGCCTGCGCGGGGGCTCTCGGAGGTGGGAGCGAGCGGGACCGCGCCTGCCCTAATCTGCCCTCGAGCCGGGGGTCCCCCACTGGCCCTCTCTGGGTGGGGGGTTCTGAGGATGTGCTTTACCCTGAGGATGTGTCGTGGGTTTTAAGTGAGTTCTAGCGCGGTTTTTACGCCTCCGTAATCCAGGAGTGCTGGAGGGATGGCATGGTCCGAGCCGCAGCCCCACGGGCCCCGGAGCCCCCACTAGTTTGTCCTGGACCCCTTGTTCCAGATATGCTCCCAGACCCGGCGAGGTTGGGGGTCGGGCTCTCTGGGCGCCCAGACCAGCTTTGCCTTGAGGGCCAGAGGGAACGGGGGTGCCCGAGGAGGTCCCACACAACACGAGGGGTGGTCCATGAGGGTGGGACCTTCTGGTCCCCCTTGGCCCCTGTGACCAGTTGAACAGAGGACAGGAATAGGGGGGCCCAGCCGAGGGCACCTTCCTTCTGGGGCCCCAGGGGCTGAGCCCGTGGCAGGACCCAAAGCAAGTCTGGGGCTGGGGTCTCGTGCTCGCTCGGGCCCAGCAGGCCCCGTGTGAGGCTCCTGGGCGGAGGGCGAAGCGATGGGGCGGCGGAGGCCGGGTGGTCTAGGACATTGTGGGCCTTGAGTGGGCCCCTGCAAGCTTCTGGTCCGACCAGAGAGTCTGGGCCCCGCAGCCCCTCCTGCCAGGGGCCTCTGGTTCCCAAAGAAGCTTCGATGATGCTCTTTCAGCAAACAGAAGTTTTGGAGATGGCTGTTCCACAGCCCTGCCCGCCCCCGAAATGGAAATGGGATGGGGATACCATTTTTTAACAAAATGCGTCAGTGGGGGGGGGGCAGAGGTAACTCAGCCTGAGGGTGTTGCCTTTGCTTGTTGTACTCCCTGGGGAGCCCCCGGGCTGAGTGAGGGGGCCTGTGTGTGCCCAGGCTGAATCCGGGAGGGGCTCGGGAGGGCTCTGCCCGTGATATTTACTCCGGGCTGGCATTTGCTGAACCGCCTGCAAACACGGTGGCGGGAGGGGAGGCCGGGGCTCTGCGCAGTGCAGCGGGGGGCCCCTGCAGAGGCCGGAAAGCTCCGCGTTCCTGTCTGAGCCAAATGGTGCTTCTGGACTCTTCCCTGGGAATGTCCCAGGCTGGGGGCGGGGACAGGTGAGGGGAGGCCGGTCCCATCAGCCTTGAGCCTCTCCCCGGGGGTGAGGGGCCTTTGGGCTACTCTGCACTCCGGGGAGACTTGGAAATGCTCAGTCTTAGGGAGACACCTCTTCTGGGGCCTGCACATCACCGGGCAGGTAAAACACAGCAAGTCCTCAGTTCAAGAATTTGAAATGTGCGACTTCGGTCAGGCTTGAAGCCCGCAGTCCTGGGCAAGGCAGGACAGCCCTCTCGGGGATTGGAGGGCGTGACCACGTCAGAGTTCTGGATGCTCCAGCCTCAGGCAGGAAGGGGAGGCCAAAGTGAGACCCTGCCCAGGAACCCAGGTGGGGCCCAAGGGCCCTGTCCCCGAGGGGCGTAGTCCTGCTGCGTAGAGCAGCCTTGGGGCGTCTGGCTGGACGGGCCCTGAGCTCCCTCCCCTGGGCGTTGGGGAAGGGAAAGGTGTCCCTCAGCCCCTCTCCAGGGAGGAAAGGCTGCCCCGCCCCTTGCACCCCACTTCCCACCCCCGGTGCAGGGCTCCTGGTCTCACGCCTCCTGATGGCAGTTTGGCCCCACACGCACTTCCAGGCACATATTTCTCCCAACAGTGTCAAAACCCGGTGGGGCTGGGCCCGAGCATGGGGCACGTACATGCATAACTTTGGCGTCTTTTGTGAGCGATCCGACTTCTGGAGAGAAAACAAATCGAGCTGTCGTTAATGAGCTTGCTAATGAATGTTTCCTTGAAAGGGGGAAGGCAGCTTTGCACAGAAGGGGGTGTGGAGGGAGACAGCTAAGGTCCCAGAGGGTTAAAGGGCAGCGGGCAATGTAGAGTCCCCCTTGCCGGGGCATGAAAGGGCTGGGGCGCTGCGAGCGCTTTCTTTCAGAAGCCTGGGACTTAACAAGTTGTGAATGCATCCAGTCCCCAGAGCTGGTGGTGGGGGGCGGGGGTGCTAGGGGCTCCCCTCTCCTGCCTGAGCCCTGTCCCCTCCTCCTAAAGGAGAGACAGGGACATCCAGCCTGCTGTCCTACTCTTTTTGAGCCTATGGAAAATTCTGGAAGAGAGTTTTAATTTTTCCAGCAAGGTCATCTCAGGGGTGGGGCTCCCATTTGGACAGGGGTAGAAGTCTGGCTAGGATGGAGGGGAGGCCCCCAGACACTTGGGGTAGACCCTGGGGGAAGTCGAGGGGACAGAGAGGCAGCGGTAGTCTCGCCCCCTTGCTGGGGAAAGATGTGAGGGAGGCAGGGGGTGGCCCGCAGTGTCTCTCACCACTGCGCAGGACGGGCGGCGCCCGAAAGAGGGTCCTGCAGAGGGCCAGGGACACCCTTGTGTGAAGGCACTTGGAAGCCCACCCCCAAGGCGCCCTTGGGTGCTACTGTGGCTGTGCCTTCTGGGTGAGGGACAGTTGGCCCAGGTCCTGGTCTCTGTTGGGGTCACGGCAGTCGCGTTTTGGGGCCTTAACTGTGATGAGAACTCTGCTCTTTCAAGCCCCTGTTCCCTCACAGTCCTTGACCCTCTTGGGGGGCCAGTGGGCTGAGTGGGTGCTGGGGCACTGAGATGGGGTCTGCCCCAGTGTGGGGGGTGTGTGAGAGAGGAATTCATTAGGGAGAGGAGGACGGTGGAGGGTGTAGCCGCCACTCTTAATTGCTCTCCGGTTTCTTTGGGCTTACGGAACAATGCAGAGGAGAGCACTTAGCCCCGCCGGAGTCGGGGAAGAGGAGCCACCACCTTTGCAGTCTAGGCGGTGAATAGGGTCTTTGGTAGGGGCTTAAGGGGGAGCCTCTTAGCCTGGGAGCTCCCAGGGCCGTTTGAGCGGGAACAAAGGCGCAGGCAGAAAGGAATGTGGGGGGCCTCCACGGAGTCCAGCCACCTGGGGATAATTGGGAGGGCTGAGAGCAGATGAGTTTCCCAGGTCCCGTGAATGCATTCTTTTAATAGAAGGTGCCTTTCTTTAGATGAAAAGAAGAAAACCTCAATTACCTTCCCCTGAGACACAGAGTGCGTGCGTGCGTGTGCGTGTGCGTGTGTGTCTCTGTGTGTGTGTGTTCCCTGGGGGCCTGCCCTTGTGTGCGTGGCAGGAGCGACAGGGCCAGACAAGAGGCTGTACAATGACACGCTTAACCAGCCGCCCCGGCAGCGCCACCCGGGATGCTCACTCGCCCTTCTGGGGCTTTCTTCTCCAAGTTTCTCAGCAGTGTCCATGCCTAGAGACAAGCACTCGAGCAGACCGGGCCTGAGAATTGGGGCGCGCCAGCCTGGGCTGAGCAGATGGGCCGAGGAGGGCGGGGAGGGGGCGGGGGACCGGAGGCGGGTGGGCCTGGCCCTCTGGACCGGCTCCTGTGGTCTTCCCGGCCCTTTCTCCAGGTCATCCTGTGGGCGGAGAGCATGATGTCCCCCCAAGTTAGGACACTGGGGTTGGGGGGCTCAGAGCACTCCAGGGCAATATTTATGCTTAGAGAGGACAGGGGTGCCCAGAGCAAGGACCCCTCTGATTTGGAGGGAGACAGTGTGCTGCCCCTCTGGGGGAGCCGGGGGGTCATGTCCCTGCCAGGCGAGGAAAGGGGTGGGGCCGTCATCTGGGCCTCAGTTTCCCCTTCTGTTGATGAGGTGCTAGCCCAATGGTTCTACACACTGTGCCAGGCAGGAGCAGCGGTCAGTGCCGGGAGGTCAGTGCCCACGTCACCGGAGGGGGCAGAGGGCTCCTCCCTCCGCGGCACTGGTGTACTCAAGGCCAGCTCTTCCCCGGGCGGCCTGGGCGTGGGGGCAGCACTGGCCTTTACGAGACCCTGTTGTGGCTCCTGCGCAGCCCCAAGTATGACCATCTCTTTGGCCCCTGCCCCCGCGGCCTCAATTTCCCTAGCTGTGAAGTGGAGAGAGCCAGTTCTGGCATCTCGGCTCTGCCGACCTGGACTCCTGCCGCTGCCTTGGGGGCGTCTGGCTAACTGGTTGATTTGGGACGTTTGGGGCCTAGGAGTTCCAAGGACACTGGCCCACCGCCTGGTACCCCTCTACTTCAGTGATGAGGCAACCAGAAACCAGGAGGGTAGGTGCCGGGCAAGGGGGCAGGCGCTGGCCGCAGAGCCTCTTGGCCACCGGGGCAGTGGGTCAGTCGCCAGCCCCCGCTGCATCTCCTGTGGGCACTCATACCCCACGCCGACTCGGGGCGCCCACCGCCATGGTCCCCGATTTTACTATGTCTGGCTGCTGGCCGGGAGCCCTTTGGGGCTGTGGGGTGACTCTGGGGGGGGCTGGGGCTGGCCCGAGACTCCCGTCCTGGGAAGGGGGCTGTCCGTGCTGTCTTGGGGTCTCCCCTCGGGCCCTTTGGCCACGAGCAGCCGGGCAACACCTCTGCAGGGCCCCGGGCCCACTCAGCACAACTTCCTGAGAAAGCCGTCAGGTGGCAACTTCCGGAAAGTGGTCGGCACCTGCCGCCGGCGGCCATCTCAGGCCGCTGGGCGAACCCCTCCGGCTCTCTTTGTGCGCGGCCCGGAACGGGCAGAACTCAGAGCTGCGGGCCGCACCGGCTGTCACCGCACTGGGCTGTGGCTTTTGTTTTGTGACCTTGGTTGCTACAATACCTGGGAGCTGAAATGAGGAATCGAAAAATTGCCAGCTTCAATTAGAACCGCAGCCCGCCTTCCCTAAGGCTGCCTCCGCCACTCTGTCCATTAGCAGTAAACATACGCCAAATAGGCCTAATTCTCTCTAATTGCCCACTCCTGAGGCAGAGAGTGACATTCCAGGAAGAGGCATATGTAAACATCCCCCTTGGCCAGCTGAAATCAGAGAGCTGATGCGGCCCGGCGGGAACATGATCTCAAACGATGTCCCAATTACTTCTCCTATTTTCATAAATGGACCCATCATGTCCAGGGCTGGCCTTCACAAAGGTACAGGAAATTAGCTCTGGAAGAGCCTGTGTGTGGAGCGAGGGAGGTGTTTACTCGCAGGTAGGGAGCTCCCAGGCGGTCCGTGATCTCTATCACTGCAGCTCTATTTCCGAAAGTCAACATTTTATTTCAAAGAATCCTTTCAGGGCTCTAAGCCCGATCCCGCTCGCCTCCAGCAAAGAATAACAACTGTAAACACTTTTGGGTGCACAGCTAGAATTTTCCAACTCAGGTTCCCTGGGGATGTGTTCTCGTGTCCCCTGTGCTGCCTCCAGGTTCCCCATCAATGCTGCGAGTGGCCCCTGAACCCCAGTGAGTGGCCCTCGTGCCCCGTGGGTGTCCTTCTGCCTCCCCTGCGAGGAGGCGGCCGTTGGTCCCCTTAGGGACACGCTCCATCCCACCCAGCTCTGCTTTGTGAGCGCGCCCTGTGAGCCGGGGCTCCCTGAGGCCAGGCCGCACCTTGGCGGGGCTGCACGGACTTAGTGGTCAGCCCTGCCCGGGACCCCTGGAGGGCAGAACGAGGGAAACACTGGTGCCCTGGGCAGCTCCTGGTTTCCCTGATCCCGTCAAAGGGGGCCCAACGCCGACCCCGCTGGTCTTGCGGGCTGGTTCCTGCAGGGGGAGGCGGCTTGGGTCTCTGTGTCCAGGGATGACCGGAGGGCACCAGGGGGCAGGTGCTGAGCAGTCAGAATCAATATTGGGGTGTGTCTGGTACAAAATGGGGATCCCGGAGCCTTTAGATGACCAGCGCCTGCCGTGGTTGCCCAGGAGCTAATAGTTGCTTAATTAGCACTTAACTTTGAAGAGACTCAGTTGCTTGGTTAGGGAGAAACTGTTTGGCAAGCTCAAGGCTGGGGGAGGAATTCTCAGGAGGGTTTGGCAACAAGAGGTGTCCCTGCTCCCTCCCCACTGCACCTCCTCCTCCTCCGTTCAGCTCCCAGGCACCCCAAGAGTGATCAGGATTGAAAGGCGAAAGGACTTCTTATCGGTGTCCCACAGCTTAGGCTGGGGGCAGGGGAGTCGGAGAGGACTCTTTCTTCCTGGGGGCTCCTGGAGGGCCAGGGAGCAGCCTGCACCCCTCATTCTTTGGCTCCCCTCCTCCATCTTACGGGGCCAATTAGACCTCAGCCTTTACCGACCACCTTTGGGTGCTCTTAGTGAACAACTATTGAAAATCAACTCACTTTTCAAAAATATTTTTAATGGCCTCTTCCCCACGGCTGTAGCTTATAGAAAGGGAGCAGGGAGGACCGTGAGTCCCCATTACCCCCACTTCCCCGGTCATTAACACCTTGCGCGTGGCCGTTGGCTGCAGCCCACGACCAATCTTGATGCATCATCATTAACTCGGCCCGTCTCTCGCGGCCGCGGGGCTCACCCTTCGCGCGGCCCGTGGGTGCTGGTGCCTGAGGGCCTTGTCTGCCTTCTCTCTGCTCACTCTCTAAACTTCAGCATTAAAGTGGCCGCTCTCCGCTTTTCACCGGGCCGGCCCCAGACGGTGTGTCATTGCCGAAGTGAAGGTGTCTGTCTGCTTGGGCGCCACCGCGCGCCCTCCCTGCCGTGCCACCCACCGTGGCTTCAGGCCGCGCTGCTGGGTAGGCCCCCGGCCCCTCCCCTGGCCTCCCCCAGGCCAGCTGCCCTGCTGCCCACATCTGCACCGCTGGCTCGCTGGTGCCCTTCCTTCATGGCGGAGGCTCTTCCTGGGGGTGTTTTACCTGCCCTTGGGGTCCCCGCACCTTTGGGTTCCCCGAGGCAGCACTTGGGCCCGTGGGCATCAGCTGAGGCTCTTGGGTCAGGAGCCACATCCTGCGCGTGGGCACTGCCCCGTGCGCTCCCTGTGGGCTGGGGCCAGGCTGGTGAGCCCGCAGGAGTGTGAGCTGGGGGCCGGGGTGGGAAAGAGCAGCGCCGGCTTCACCGCTGCCCAGTCTGGGGTCCCCGCTTCTGCTGGTTCCCGCTCAGTGACCAGGGCTTTCTCCTTCCAGCCGAAGTCGCCCTCTGGATCCTCCACGGGAAGGGACCTTGGACACGGGACCCCCGCACCCTCCAGCTCTCAATCGTAAGTTGCTGGAGCGTGGGACACACATCGTGGTCTTGTCACCGAGGGGTGGGGCTGCGCCCCATAACACGCCAGGCGAGCCCGTGGCCGGGACGGGCGAACACAAGGGTGGGGACGCCCGCGGGGAGCTGAGCATGGCCCTGGGGGGGCCAGCGTGCTGAGGCAGGACCCCAGCCCCCCGTGTCACCCCTGCGGCAAAAGGATCCTATAGGCGGCTTGGAGGGCCGGACCCCAAAAGAATGTCTTCTCTTTCCCTCCTGCCATCAATGGCCCTTCACTATTGAGTCTCCTTTGCCTCTTTGCCGCAGGGAGACTAGGATGGAGTGGTCCTGGGAG
This sequence comes from Scalopus aquaticus, assembly GCA_004024925.1. Taxonomy (NCBI): domain Eukaryota; kingdom Metazoa; phylum Chordata; class Mammalia; order Eulipotyphla; family Talpidae; genus Scalopus; species Scalopus aquaticus. Next base: position 14,836 of record PVIJ01015882.1, read on the forward strand.
CGGGGGGCCCCTGAGAGGGCCAGGACGAGCCCGGCCGAGAGACCCGCCTCTCAAATGGGCTTGGAGCACCGGTGACCTTCGTCCGCCCCCTTGAAATGTCTGGAAAACAGAACGGGCAGATTTTCTGTCTTCAAAGTTTCCGGCTAAACCTCCTCAAGTTCTTTATTGTTTGGGACCGAGACACTCAGCAATGGTAATGGGTAGTTTCTTTTGTGTTTGCCTTGAAAGGCCAAAATATTTTTATATTGCTGCAGACAAAGCCGGCTATTTAGAAATGAACTCTGTGTCCTGTTTCCCACCGGGAGACTGTGTACAGCGTGTGTCTCTGTGTGCTCCGGGGTCTTGAAACAGGGTTCTCATGGGCTGGCCACTCTTGGGGCCTGGGGGGCAGGGCCGCCAGTCGGGGGGCTGGGCTCGCCGCCTCCTCCCAGTCTGTCCGGGCGTGAGCCTGGGCAGGCCTGGTGGTGCCAGCAGCCCTTCTGCCTGCACCCCCATCCGCCATGCGTACGTGCTGAGGACAGGGCCGCACCTTGGGGTTCACTCGGGGGAGACGGCAGGAGGTCTCAGAGAATGTGGATATTCTGCCTTTCTTGGTGGGGGGTCATTTCCCTCATATCTAGTGCATTGTCCACATAAGCGAGTGGATGGATGAATGAACTAGCCAGCATGGGGGGCACAACAAGCAAACAGGTGAAGAAGCAGGCAGGCGGGGGGGTGCAGGCCATGGGGGGGCGTGCAGGCTGGCCGGGGTCCAGCTGCTGCCCAGGACGTTGACATGCAAATCGGTCAAGGGCCGGGGCGGTGTGTAAACAGGGCCAAGCGCCCGCGCCAGCCTGCCCGGAAGTGGGGTCTCTGATTCCACGCAGCCACCCTAGTCTAAGGCCTGGCTGGGAGGGTGATAGTGGCAGCGCCTGCACCCCGGTGCACCCCGTAACCGCCGGCCGGGACTCTAGGCTCCCTGAAGCGCCCTTGTCACCAGACGGGTGCTGGCCCTCCATAGGAGGCGGTAGCTTGGGGCGAGGCAGGCCCCCGCGGGGTGTGGCCGCCGGCGTTCAGGGTGCGCTTCTCTCCAGCTCCTCCAGCCGTGCACGTTGATCGTGGAGAGCTTTTCGTGCGTCAGATACAATTTTAATAAAGTAAAGCGGAGAGAACTCTGAAAAACACCCCGCAAACGATGGGGGGGACGGACTGACGAGGACCGTCCCTACGTAGAGGAGAAAGACGGAGTGAGGGCTCGAGAGAATTGAGGGGCGCAGAAACGCTGGAAGGACGAGTGATTGTGTGCGGGGAGGGGGTTCACTCGCGGCGGCCGGCAGGTCCCTGCCAACCGAGATGCGGACTTGACCCGCGTGTGTGCTCCTGGCAGAGAAAAGCACAGGATGGCCAGGGGCAGGGGACCCAGGGGACCCAGGGGACGTTAACTGGACCAAAGGCTTCCTGGCGCTGGGCACACCTGGGTGCGGAGAGGAAGGAGGGGCTGCGGGCAAAGGGCAGGGTGGTCATGGCCGGGCGGGAGGGCGGTGAGCGCGACTGACCCCCAGTCCCCGCAGCTGAGCTCCAATAGGCTCAGGTGGGCAAGAAAGAAGAGGGGGGCGTGGAAGAGAGAAACAAGGAAAATTAGGGAGAAGCTGTGGAATTAGGAAGCAGAAGGGGGTTCACTCGGGGGAGACGGCAGAGGAGGAGGCAGAGAGCGGCTTTGGGGCGAGCAGGGAGGGAACAGGCAGGCACCGAATCACAGCTGGGCTCTGGGATGGGCAGTGCCCGCCCCATCAGGGGCCGCTCAAAGCTGAAATAGTCAGAGGGACCGTGGGGGTCCGGGGGAAGGTCCATTGACGCGAGATGATGATGTATCCAATTAGGTGCACCTGCCATCTAGATGTGCAAAAATAATGATTTAAATAGAAAGACTGAAGGAGGCGTGAGCGAGTGAATGGAGGGGGGAAGGGGGAGGGTGTTGCAGGAGAGGTTAGAGTTCACCCCAGCCCTGGTGTTGGTTGCAAAAGATGAAAGGCAGAGAGTGAGATTGAAAGAGTGTTAGACACGCCCATAAGAGGAAAAAAAAAATCAACATGTGAAAAAGGAGTAAAAAGATACAAGTAGGTAAAGCAATTAAGTCCCTGAGAGCACCGGTTTAGGTTTAGCGCAGATGATGCCTGGGGCTTCAGATTTGCGGCCCCAAAGCAGATACATCGTAAAAATTCAGCTATAAATAAAAGGCCGAAAGAATAAATGCATGTACTCCTTGTCACAGAGCAAGAAGGGAGAGTTCGAAAGATGGAAGGAAAGACTGGGAGAGAGAACAGTGTAGGAAGAGAAATTAAACACGCACAGACAAGAAGGCGCTTACTGGATGAGCGCTTAAATAGAGCGCAGTAACAGTATTCATTAGCTATAATAAACACTAAAAGCAGAGACCCGGCAGTTCTGGGGAAGCCAACTCAAACCTCAAAGAAAGACTAAATAGAGGAATGATTGAATGAATGAGAAATGCCAGTTGTAATTAATTCACTTCTGCCCCAGAGGCTCCTAAGAATAAAAAAATGCAAAAAAGAGAAAACTAGAAATGAGGCACCCGGGCAAATCGTGACAAGATGTGGAGGAGCAGGAGGAACGGAGGGAGCGCGCCGGTCGGGGCGGACGCCAGGCACAGGCCCTTTCTGGGGCGGGAATGAGGCAGCATCTCAAGCCGTGAATTACGACTAATTCCAAACCGGGCTCTTGAGATAGTTAAATAAATCCTAAACCAAATCACCAGCCTGAGGAATTAACGAACAGGCTGGTGTGAGAAGCCTCCAGAACCACGGAGTATGGTTAATCCAATTCTGTGCACCTGAGGCCCATAAATAAAAGAATAAATATTGGAATAAAAGAGTAACAGAAAGAATGAATGGACACCCAAATGACTGAATCAGAAATGCAAATGCGGGGCGCAGCCCGGAGAGGAGGCCCCTGGGACAACTGTTCATCTCACCCCAGGCACCTGGGGTCTGAGAGAGGGAACGCAGGGGGGGAGGAAGGTGCCAGAGAGACCCAGCCGGCCAAAGGGGAGCTCAGGGGAAGAGAAAGGAGAAAGGGAAATGCGACTGCGCAAAGGGGGCCCCGGCTGGGTGTGTCTGACTAGAGGACTTGGCAGGGTGAGGACCCAGCGCCATTAATCCTCAAGACGGGCGCGAGAGTCCAGTCCGCGCTTCTAGGGTGAGGGAGCATGGAGGGACTGAAAACAGCCAGAACGGTAACAGGATAGATCATAAACCCCCAGCGACGAGTGGTAGTTCAGAGGGATGGTGCTCAGTTTGCATGCACGTTCCTTTCCACCTTTCAAAGAATAAGTGAAAAATAGAGGAGGTCCAGTCAGACAGGGCTGCGCCCCCAGACCCGCAGTAAGATCTGCATAGTCGAGGCCCCTAAATAAGAATAAAGACAGAACCAGGGAAGGTGGCCGAGGGCAGGAAGGAGGTGGCCGATGTAAACAGACAGCAGGGCCAGTGGCCTTCGTTTGCTTGGGGCTTGACTAACACAATCATTTCGCAGGAGGCTAATAAGTGAATCGTCCCGAAGTAGGACAGGACGGCTGAGGGAGAGGAGGGGTGAGTGGGAAGGGGGCTGCAGGGGCCGGGGGTTATCTGAGGCGCCCTCTGTGTCCCTGAGTTTAGAAGGAGAGTTAAGGAAGAGCGAGGAGGAGGAAGCAAGAGGTGGGAGAAAGGAGGATGGGGTGAGACTCAACCTCGAGGCCTGCAGAGGGTGGGCTTAGCGGGAGGGAGCTGGGGTTACCTGAAGATGGTGCTGCTGAAGTTCCCAGTAAAGGGGGTGGTTCTGAATGAGCCGATGGCTGGGTGGAAGGGAGAAAGGATGGGGGGTGAGGGGAAAGGCTTGTCTGGGGGCTTGAGTGGGCGGGCGCCTCTTGGCAGGCCGAGTGCTTGTTCCATGCAGACTGCCTGGGCCGAGGGGCTGGCCGAGGGGGCGCTGGCCTTGGAGCTCCGTGGCCATTTCACTGCCTCTCATCCTATTTCCCACTTGTGGGCCTGGGACGGCATCAGCTCTCTGCTTGGCAGTGCCCCTCTGGAGCCCGGGCAGGCGGGAGGGGCCAGGTGCAGAAGGTGGCATGAACAAGGTGTGTTGGGCTAGGTGGTGTGCAGGCCCCTCCCAGGGCGTGGGTTACCTGCCAGGGGGCATTTTCCCGCCAGGGGGCAGCAGAGGGTAAGGGAGCAGGAGGCCTGGGGAGGCAGGTGGGTCCCGCCCACTGAGGCCTGGGCTGGGAAGGCAGGTGGAAGGTTCCAGGAGCCCCTGCCCCAGAAGGTTGGCCCAGGTGCCCAGTGGCAAATACCAGAAACTTGTTCCTGCAACTCTGACACGCGTGGGCACCGCCAGCCTGTGGGGCGGGCGCCCCTGAGCCCAGCTGGACAGCGCGGCCCCCGGGTGGCAGCACTGCAGAGCCCGTTTCAAGGCCCCGCTGTCTGTTTTGGGGTGTGCTGCTTTGTCTCGGGAAGGGCGTGGCCGCACCCCGGGCCCCGCGCCCGCCCACGCCCGGCGTCTTGTGCTGGTTTGTTGGTGTGTCGGCTCCGGCCTGCGCTGTCCCGTCTCCGAGCGGCCGGGTCCGTGTGCTGTGTGTTGCGTGTTTGTCTGTGAGAAACAAGCTCCGACGTCCCTCTGGATTTGCTCAATCCTGCTTGGAACGTAAAAACACAATGGATTCGTCCCAAGCGCCCTGAGCAGGAGGAGTCGGCTTGGCGGGTGCCAGGACGCAGCTTGGGGCGCGCACGGAGCCCAGCCGTGGGGCGGCGCCGCTGGGTGAGGGGACCCCGGGAGGGAACAGGGATGGCGGCACAGGCAGGGGTGGGTGGAGCTCGGGTCCAGGCCATGCTGCTGGGCAGGGCAGCGGCGGGGCGGGCGAGGCCGGGAGGCTGTGGGTTTGCGACAGGATGCAGGAGGCGCGCAAGGGGGCTGGTCCGCTATGGAGCCAGGCTGCGAGTGCGGTCTGGAGGGGCGCTCCCTCCCCCGCGGTGCCGCGTAACCCGGCCCCGAGGAGAAAGGCCCCCTTAACCAGCCCGAGTGCCCTGTGAATGAGGTGGGGCAGGAAGACCCTGGCGGGTCTAGGTGTGGGGGTAGGGCGGATGTGGGAGCCCAGGGTGGGCGCGGCCAGACGGGAGCCCCCTCCCCCAAAGCCTTCTCGCCCCGAGGGGCCATCCCGGGGCTCACAGCCTCCCCATGGCCAGTGGCTGGGGGACAGGGCGTGGGCGGGCGCAGGGCTCTTAGTTGGAGGCGCTGGGGGGGCAGCGGCAGGCCCTAGAGTCACGCTGGGAGGAGTCTGGGTGTGGGAGCTTCGGGGCGTGGTGCTGAGATCCAGGCCGGGCTGCGTGTCCCCCCACCTGGGCTCCGTGTGTCCCCCACGAGGTCCAGCTGGGCTCGCTCTCCTCTCTGGTCAGGGCCGGTCCCGAGTGCGTCTCTGCTCGCACCCAGGGACGGAGCTTTGTCTCTTGTCTGTGCCCTTGCTTGTCCCCAGCACAGACCCTGGGTGACACCAGGAGCTGCTGCTCCCCGGGGCCCCCTTTTCTGGAGGGAGGGCTGCCTTCCAGTGGGGGTGTCCTCTGATGACAGCAGGAGGCAGAGTGGGGGCCGCAGCGCCCCGCATCCTTGCCCCTCAGGTTCGTGTCTGCGGGCACCTTTTTCCTTTGAAATGTGCACCTAGTTGGTTTCCCTAGTGAGCACCCCTCTTAAACCTCCTTGGCGTTCCCGCCACACCCAGGTGTTCACGCCCCCTTTCTAGCGCATGTTCTGTCCCCACTCGGCCCAGGCAAGTGTCCCCCAACCCCGGCGTGGCCTCGTGTCCAGCGCCGGCCTCCGCCGCTCTGCAGAGGCCTCTTGTTCTGACACCATGAACCCCACCCCCACCTTGGCTGAGCACACCCACTTCTTTCATTTTTCCAAATTACCTTCTGACACCCAGAAAGATCCTGGCTTCTTACGTGTCCGTGTGTCCTGCTAGACCGTGAGCCTGGCCGAGGCCAGGGGCTGGCCCAGTGACTGGTCGCGGTTGCGCCCTAGGTGCTTGGCGGTGAGCGGATGGGCGTGTGGATGGAGGTGAGCGTGAGGAGGCCGTGGGGGGCGGGCGAAGGAAGGGGTGAGTGGACGTCCTCGGGGTGAGCTTGTGGGGCGAGCGGGGGCCTTGTGCGGACGGTTCCAGCAGGCTGGCAGCGTGCACGGAGCCTCGCCACGGATTAGCCTCTAATTGGCTGATTGCTGGCTCCTCTGTGAGAAAGCGCTCTCTGTCATTTAACTTGTAACGCTCTGATTACTAATGAAGACTGAATATTTTCAAATGTTTGTTAACAGATTGTATTAATCTTTTCTGAACTGTTTGTCCCAGTCTGTTGGGTCGCGGCTCTCTGATGAGACGGGGGCGTGGGACGCGGGGAGCCTCTGTCCTTGGGGCCCTCGGGGGCCGGCCAGCAGCCTCAGCGAGGGGGGGTGGGCCTGGACGCCCTTTTAGGGCTGTTTCAGGTTTGCTTCGCCCTGGGAAATGGGGGTGACCTGGCAGCCTGGGGACATTTATAATTGTCCCTCTAGCTGGGCTAGTGCTTAGGATTTATTATAGCTCTCACCTCCCGTGTCACTGCGGTGGAACAGGAGTGCCGCTGACCGTCCACAGTGTGGGCAGGGTGCCCAGTGCTGCAGCGGTAGTTGGCGGCCACCCAGCCCCCGCTCACCCAGCCGCGCTCACCTGGAGGGAGTCGGGCCTGTCCCTGCACCCCCACCTCTTAGGGCCGTCAGGTATGTCCTGCCTGCCCTGTCCTTCCTTGTGTCCTGGGGTGGAGAGCAAGTGTCCCCGAGGCCTCCGTGGCACCGATGCCCCTTTGGGGTTTAGTCGATGACTGAGGTGTCCAGCAGGCCACGGAAGCGCTTCCTCTAGTTCTTTTTTCCACTGGGAAGTGACATTTCACGAGCACCCCAAGGGCCGCCCCAAAGCCAGCCAGGCACCAAAGTCCCCAGGGCCTCGTGGGAGGGTGCCCCGTCACTGGGGACACACCCTGACGTCCAGGACCACCCCCCTACCCTGCTCTCGCACTGGCCCTCTCCTATAGCACTGGGCACCATCTGCCTGTGCAGGGCCACCCTTGCCCCCCAGTTCCCATTTCCAACTTGATTCCATCCATCCACCCTCGCACCGCCCGCCCACCCACGCATCCGGCCTCCATTGCTCGACCTGGCGCTTGGGCCTTTGTCCCGGGCGGGCTGTGCAACACCACAGGCTGTCTCTGTCGCTCCCTCCTCCGGGGTCCCTGGTCTGAGCACGTCCCAGCTGACTCACCTGCCACGTCCCCTGCATGCTTCCCGCCTCCCCTGTGTCCTGGCGCACCCCAGCAGACTCGCCCCCCCGCCCCCCCGGCCGCTGCCCAGCGCGTGGCCCTGCCCGCCGCGAGCTTCTGCTCTCCCCGCTGCTCCCGCACTCGTCTGCGGCCCTGGGGCGCGTGGTGCTGTGCCCGGGCACTCTCCAGGCTCGACCCCAGCGAGCAGGTGTGCAGGAGCCACGGCTGGCCCCACGCCGGGGTCCCCCAGGCAGCGCCACCTTCTGGGGCCCGGCTCTGCTGGTGTTTGGCTGCTCTCCCCTCCTGGCCCCTTGCGGAGCCAGGGCGGGCAGCGGTCAGCGGTCAGCACGCTGCTCCTGCTGCAGAAATCACACCCCAGGTGCTTAAGGGCCCAAGTGAGAGCCAGGGCGGGCGCTGGGCGAAGGGTGGTTTGGCGTACGCAGGCTTTTAAGCCATTAGGGCACCCCAGTCTTCTGCACAGCGGCCTTAGAGCTGTCCCCGGCCCCTCTAGGTTAGCTAGCACCGGGCTCTGTGCCGAGGACACTGGGGAGGCAACAGCTTGTGGGTGTAGGGCCCGGCCAGGGTGGGTCCACCTAGGGCGAGCTGCTGGCAGCCCCGGGAGGCCAGGCAGACGCTGCGTGGGCCCCAGATCAGGCAGCCCCCCTTTAGCGCACCATTCTGGGGTGAGACAGGTGAGCTCGTGGGGCTCTGCATTGCGTTTGCTCAGCAGCAGAGCCAGGGCCCAGAGCTGGACAAACACCAATGTGTGTGGTTCGGCCTCGTGGCAGAGGCTGGGCCTGGGCCCAGGCACCCACCTCACAGGGCAGTTGTGAGGACGCGTGTACAGGGCGGCGTGTGCCCGGGGGCGCTGGGGCTGGGGGAGCCAGGCGGGGCGACCCCACAGCTGCTGTGGGCTTCGGTCTCCTGCCGCACACGGGGTGTGCGGCGTGGTGGGACGAAGCGGGGGGCATGCTGGGGACAGGGCAGCACCCCGAGCCCCGGGGACGCACCCACACTCTCCTTGGAACAGTTGGACGCGCTGGCTGGGGCTGCCTACCATTGCGTCCGGCCTGTGGGCAGCTCTTACGCACGCCCTCCCCGAAGCCCCTTCTTTGGTGTCCTGCCCCCCAAATACAAGCACCGCGGGTCCCCTTCTAGGGTCCCCCTCCCAGCTGGCAGTGTTCGGGCAGGACAGCCGTGGCCAGCAGTCGGCTCTCACCCACCTCTGCGGGAGGGGTGGGTGGTCGAAGAAGGAAATTGTAACCCCACGCGAGTGGCTGGTGCTTCTGAGCTCTCCTGAGACGGTGTTTTGCTGTCTGCTGCTGACCACGCTGGGCTGTACGGAACGGACCCTCGTGTGACGCGCTCTTCACTCGGGCTCGGCTGCCCGCTGCGTGGGCGGTGTTGGGTGTGAGAAGTCAGAGTCCCACGTCGGTCTCTTTCTGTAAGGCCTGGTCACGGCGGGGTTGACCCAGGCGGTGTGGGCCGGGGTGGGTGACCACACCCAGGGCTGGTGACCGCACCAGGAGGGCCCGAGGTGGGGCTGTTGGGGAGAGGACCAGTGAGGCTTGGCCAGTTCACCCTCTGCCCAGGGCGTGTGCCCACCGTCCAGGGACTGTGAGATGGGCCAGTGGCCACCGGCCAGTGCTGAGCGACTCGGGCTTGGTAGATGTCGTTGGGGTGATGAGCCGGCTTTGCGCCTCCCCCCAGCGAGGCCGTGTCCTCTGTGTCTCCCATCGCGCCTGCTGGCGGCTGTCCTTAGAGTCCACTGTCCTGGCGGCGCTGTGTCGCTGGGGTCACTGCTGCAGAGTCTGTGCAAGCCCCAGGCTTAGTTGTTTTGGGGGGGCAAGGGAGCCAGGTTAGAGAGAGCGTGAAGAGGGCCTGGCTCACCCTTGGTGCCGCCCTTCTGCCCTGCGGGACAGGCCTAGGCCGCTCATTTGCCCCCATCCCTTTTCCTTCCCTGGCTGTTTGGGGGAGAAATGAGGCTCTCCGCCCCCGTCCACGCCGGGCACGAAGCTTTGGGCTGTGCGACGCCGTCCCCCCGCCCTGCTCTGGGGGCCGCGGGCCCGTGTCGTGGCTGAGCAAGGTGCGGGTTGGTGCTGGAGCCAGGAGGAGCAGTCTTGCAGGAAAAGCGGGTCTCTTTCCGCTCCGCGGGGGCTGTGGCTGGTCTCGCCGCCCAGTGCGCGTGCGGGGCGCACCTTGGCCCTGGCCGTGCCCCGAGCTAGATGTGGACACTTGGCGGCGTTTAGTAAGACACCCCGTTCCCTGGAAGGGGTCTCAGAAGGTGCCCCTGCAGGCGTCACTTGGGCCTTTGGGGGTCTTATCAGACCTCTGAATTCCTTTCCTGGCCTTTGTCCTGTGCATTTGGGGGAGCAGCATTGTGATGCAGTAGCCACACATGTGGACACCCCAAAGTTGGTATCCACCCCCACCCCATCTGGGCTCCACACTCGTCTGTCGTGCCTGCCACTAGGACCCGGGGTTCCAGGTGCCCCTTCGGGGCTTTACTGGGGTCCTAGCAAGTCCCCTCGGGAGTCGGCCCGTGGCCGTCCCCCCCTTGAGACGCCTCTGAGGAAGGGGCCCCCCACTAGGGACGGGTAGGTAGGACCCCCTTCGCTCAGCGACTGGGTGTCTGTTTCGGGTGTGTGGCCGGGCCAGGCCTGTGTGGCCCCGGGGAGGACCCCTGCGGCGCCTGGTTTCCGCTGCGGTGTCCCCTCGGGATGGGCAGGCAGGGCTCACGGCTAAGCTGCCACTGAGCCCCCTCCCACCCTCCACCTGCGCTTCTCTGCTCGGCGTCTGGGGGGGTCACTGAGAGGCGAGTTTGGGGGTGCGGAGGGCTGCACGCACCGTCTCCTGACGCACACGCCGAGGCCCATGTGTCTGCCAGGAGTGGGCAGCGCCTACCCCGGGCTCCTGGCGGACGCGTGTCTGACGCTGCGCTTTCGGGGGACACGTACCTCTAAGTGGACGTCACCTGGGCCAGCATGTCCTTTACCGTGGCTCAGGCGATGCTGGTGGCCCTGGTGCCGCCCACGTCACCCTGGCCACCCCGGGCCCCCGCCCGCGGCCCTGTCCCCTCCATCGGCGAGATCCCGCAGTGGCCCTGCGGGGTGGGCACAGAGTGGGGTGCAGCCGTGGGCACCCAGCACACTCGGGGCTCAGCCCCAGCCTGGGGTTCCTTTCATCCCACTTTGGCCCCCACAGAACGGCGTGAACGTGTGCGGGGCCTCGAGTCTGGGCTGCGAGCTCTCTCGGTCCAGCTCGCCCCTTGGCAGCTGGTCATGGGCACCAGTGAGGGCGATGCCCCTCGTGGCTCCTGGCCGTTGGGGTCTGCGCTCGGACGCCTTCAGGGCTGTGGCTCCTGTGGCCTGGGGGGCGTCTGTGCCAGGCGGGGATCCCGGGCCCCAGGTTTCCGACTTGCTACCTGGGGCGCAGGTGCCCCCGGTGGCGGGCTTGGCAGGGGAGGCCGCGCTCCCTGCCTGGCCCAACAGCCTGTGGGGTGAGGTGGGGCCTGGGGCAGCCAGCTCTGGGGAGACAGTGAGATTGGGGGCGGTTTGCTCTCAAATACAGAGACACCCAGGTTTAGCGGCAGAAGTGGGGGGCCAGGGAGAGTCCTTTGAACCCCCCAGAGGAGGGTGAGGCTATTCTAGAAGGCAGTGGTCAGGGCTGGCACCAGAGAGCTGGGTGGTTTTAGAAAGGCCCAGAGTTCTAGACTCTGGGTTTGGGGGTGGAGGGTAGCAGGGGTTATGGTGAGGAGGGTGCCGGCCTTGAGCGCAACCTCTGGAAAGTTTTGCAAGTGGGGGAGAGGGGGAGGGAGGGCGGCATGTGGGAGGAGAGACGGGAGGGGCGCCAGGCAGCCGGGCAGGAGCTGGTGACTGGAGCCACCCAGCCTGCCCCCCCGTGGGAGCCGGGGCTGGGCCGTCTCCGCGTCACCCGCTCCCCACAGAGGGCCCCGGGCTCCCCGCCCGGCTCCGGCTCCTGTCTGCACGAGAGCGCTTGTCGCGGTGCGGCGGGGCAGGTGGTCTCATCTGCACCTGTCTCTCTCAGCCTCCACAGCCACGGGGACGCCCCGCACGCTTTCCCGCAGGACAGGCCGGACCCACAGACTGGACCTGGGGCCACCCCCGCGAGAGGGGCCCGTCCCACCTGCCCCCCTTGAGTAACACTCCACCCTCTGACCGATGGACTGCACTGAGCTGCCCCGCCTGGCCCCTCGTGAACCCGGGACTCGGGGCCACCAAGCCGCCCTGTCCTCATCTGTGAAATGGGTTTGGACACCTGACTGTGCTTCAATAAATGTGTTTCTTGCCTTAACAACTACGGTGATGGGTGTGCTACTAATCTGAGAAGGGGAATGGCCTCACCTTGGGTTGTGTCTTGGCGGGGGGGTGGGGAAGCTGGCCAAGTTCCACAAGCCACCTGGCCCCTGCCCATTGGGCGCTCGGGGTGACCGGGTGGCCGGGAGCAGAGCTGGCCTGGTGGGGCACCGGGGTGATGACCGTTTGGGTGAACTAACCTGGGTGCCCCCTTCTTCTAACAGTCATAGGACGCCAGGTTTCTTTCCAGAAGGAAGTGTAGACAGGAGGTGGAGGACGCCGAGCTGAGCTCACTGTCCTGCCCCGGACCCCCGGAGGGGCTGTCCCCGCATGTCCGTGGCCAGGTGGTCTAGCCTGGCTGCCATCTGGGGCCAGCGCGCATCCCACAAGGGGCTCACTGGGCAGGGTCCTGGGGGTCCACGGAGAGAGCATCAGGTGCACCCCATGCCAGGTCAGGAAGGTCAGGTGGTATGGGACTGACTGGGGCAGAGGGAGCAAACTCCAGGGGCTTCTGGGGTCAGCACCCCTGGCTTTGCTGGAACAAATGAGCTGGACAACGACCACTGAGAAGGGAGAGGCTACCACCACCATCATCACGGTCAAGGCCAAAGCCGCCGCCACCTCCACCTCCACCCCCATCACCACCTCCATCACCACCTCCGCCTCTTCTGCCTGTCTCCTCTTCTAGCTCCTTCTTCCTCCGCCTCCCTTCCCCTCCTGCCTTCCCTCCCCCACCTTCCTCCTCCTTCTCTTCTTGCCCCTTCTCCTGTCTCCCTCCTCCCCCCCCACCGCAGCAGAGATGCGCCTCAAGAGAGCTACGGTCAAGTCCAGTCACGAGCGCAGCCCACCTGAGAAGAAAAAGCCACCTGGGACTGTGGTCTCGTCCGAGCCGAGAAGACCCGACCCCACCCCTTGACGGAGACGGAGACGGCGCCGAGTGCCAGGTCGGGAGCAGTGAGATGAGACGGCCTTCAGAGTGTGCCCGACCCAGAGGAGGCCCCGCCCCGCCCGGAGGGAGGCAGAGCCCTGCCGAGTGCCGCGTGTGGCGGCCGCGCCGGTCTCCACGAGGTCTGGACGTTCCGAGTGAGGCCCTCTGTTGATGTCCAGAGCTGACACCGCAGCTCCAGCCTCCGATGAAGCCCAGCTGTCTTTATGTTCCAGACTCAAGACCTCAGCTCCAGCCTCCAGTGATGTCCAGATGTCCCCCCGAGAGACCTCCTTGATGTTCTAGAATGAAGACTTCAACTCCAGCCTCCGATGAACCCCAGATGTCCATGATGAAAGACCCTATGGATGTTCTAGAATGGAGACTGTAGCTCCAGCCTCCAACGAAGCTCAGACGTCCCTGATGAAGGACTCCTTGGTGTTCTGGAGCTGAGACCCAAGCTCCGCTCTCTGACGAGGCTCTGATGTCCGCGAGGAGGGGTCCATTTGATGTTCCAGAAGGAAGACTCTGGCTCCAGCCGCCAGTGACGCTCAGATGTCCATGATGAAGGTCTCCTGGAAGTTCCAGAGCCACGACCCCAGCTCCCCGATGAAGCTTGGGCATCCACGAGGGTCCTCTTGGTGGAGAACTGAGACCTCAGGTCCACCTTGGATGAAGCTCAGATGTCATGACGAGGACCCACTTGATGGTTCAGAGTTGCGACCTCAGCGCAGCCTCTGGTCAAGCTCAGATGTCCATGCTGAGGGCCCCACTTGAGGCGCTAGAATGAAGAGCTCAGCTCCAGCCTCCAGTGAAACTCAGATGTCCATGCCGACGTTCTTGATGTTCTGGAGTGAAGACCTCGACGTTCTAGAGTTGATGATAGTCTAGAGTTGAGACCCCAGGTCAAGCCTTTGGGGAAACGCACATTTGCAGAGCTGGGGAGAGCCCAAGCCCTGTGCTGGCCTGGCCGGGCCTGAGTGGGCCGAGACTTGACTTGAGACTGGAGGTGGCAGAGCAGACTGCCCCGCCCGTGGCCCGTTGCGTCCCTCACCAGTGTCAGAGGTGGTGTTTGCATGCTGCGGCGGCATGGGAGAGGTGAACAGGAGGTCTGCAGGAGGGCGAGCACACCGCGGACATCACGACTTGTGACTGGGGCACCTCGGACAGAGCCTGCCCGCGAGGACGTCATTCCACAGCAAAGCGCCATTTTATGCCTGTTAGTTGTGCTGGACTCACGACTGGCCGGGCACCAGCCTTGACCCATGGGGCTGCCAAGTTGGCCGGACCCTGGAGTGTAACCCAAGCGCCTGCGGCTTAGCTCCTCTCCCAGGGGAGACACCAAATGCCCACTCGCCAGCCCAACGTGAAGCTCTGACCTTGGGGTGGTCAGATCTGGTTGCCTCTTTCTAGCAGTGGATGTTCGTCAGAGCTGGCACCAGGAGAGGCCACCATGATGCGGGTGAAGATGGCACGACGGCAAGGCCAGCCCCTGGACAGATGGCGCCCGCTGCCCTGGAGAAGCTGCGTTTTGGGTGTGGTTCTGGAGCTCGGCTGGCCCCAGACTATCCACGAAGCAGGAGAGAGATGACAGGAAGCGAGGCCAACAGTATTGACTCAGAAGTTACGCGGGGGGATCGAGGAGGGAGCTGAGTGGGGGTCTGTGTGGGCGGACTCGGAGGCCTGTATGTGGGAGCGTCTGAGGACCCCTGGGCTTCAGCTGGGCTGTGCAGACTGAGCTGCCATCCCAGAGGGGAGGCGTGGCCTGCGCCCTGCACGCAGAAGCTGCAGCGCAGGGCAGGGAGCAAGAGATCTTGAAAAACACGGCCCGACGATGCCAATGTCATTTTGGTGCTATTTCCTGGAAATCCATTAGAACTTGGAACTGTGCACACACAAAAAACTTTTATGAGTAACTGGAACTCGAGACCTGGGATGGGGCGAAGGCGCTGCGTCGGCTGAGAGGACTGCCCGGCCCCACGCCCATCCTCATTTGGCCAAGTTATTTTAGGAGAATTCCAAGAACAAGCAATTATCGGCCGCGCGTTGCTGATTTCCTAGAAGCCCTCACGACAGATTCTCGAGCCAAACAGAACGGGCGAGCCGGGCTCGTCACGCCGGTGAAGGAAGTCGCCAGCCTCAGGGAGCTAAGCTCAGAGCAGTTGGGAGCATGGAGCGTCTCCATGGCCAGGCAGAGCCCCCACCCAGGATAGGTCAGGGGTCAGGACCCAGCCCCGCCCCCCAGGTTCCTGCGGGCACTAGGGTACGCTGGGTCCCTGGGGAAGAGAGGACTCCTGCAGCCCCCGCCTCCAAGGGCCAGCGCAGGCGCTGGCTAAGCCTAGAGGCCTCCCTCAGTCAGGGCTCTGGGCCTGGTCGCCCCGGCAGCTTCCCCCTCACGGACGAGGATGGGGGGCGCAGAGAAAGATGGCTTCCTTGTCCACTAAAACCAGCCCTCTCCCGGAGGCCATCCTAGGCCATCCTAGGCCGCCACGATTGTCCTGAGCGTCTGAAAGAACCTCAGTGGATCACCTGTGGCCACCCCCTGGGAGAGCAGAGCAGAGGTGCTACCTCTATGGGGGAGCCGGCCCCAGAGCCAAGCTGAAGACTCGAGGGACGAAAGGCCCTGGGCAGAGGGGGCAGGAGCCCCGGCTGGGAGTCCAGAGAGACAGGCTCAGCTTTGCTAGTCCCGCCCCTCGCCCTGCCTCAGTTTCTCCATCACTCCAGTCCTCCTGCCTGCTGGGGGACACGCCCCTTAGCTGTGTGAGTAGCGGCCACCTGGTTGAGTGGGTCAGTGGGGCTGGGTGGGTGCAGAGAGGAGCATCCTGACTGCCCAGAGGCCTTGGCTCGCCAGGAGGGAAGGGCCGGGCACGGCTTGGCCGGGCTGCCACGCGGACGCTGGGCCCAGGCCGGCCGGTGCAGCCTCCTCCCCGGCTGCCCTTACACGCGGCCGTTGTCACGTGCCGGCTGGCGGGAGGCAGTGCTCCTAATAGTGTCCCCTGTGCTTTCCAGGGGACACTTGGGACTCTACCCCCCGCCCCTGCACCAGCATCACCGGGGCCAGGCCCAGGGCGAGGCCTGAAGATGTGGGGTCTGCGGGGCTGGACATGGGTGAGGGCTGGGGGCAGCCGCGGTTGCCAGACAGCCCACTGCCTCCCGCAGCAGAGGGGCCTCTGTGGGCTGACCCCTGAACCCCGAACTGCCCTGGGGTGGGCTGGGCGGCCGGGTGGGGGCTGGCAGGGTGCTGTGGAGCATTGCTATATACCTGCACTTTACAAAGCACTTTACAGTTTGCCTGGTGTGGCTGAGGTGGAGGGTGAGTGGAGAGCGTCTGCGGTGGCGGGGGCCCAAGGAACGTGTCAGAGCAGGGGCCCTGGGGTAGGGGTCTGAGGCCCTCTGGGGATACATGTCCGCAGGGAGACTGGGGTTCACCATCCTGGGGCCGAGGGACTTCCTGCCGCGACACGGGGGCAGCCCAAGCTGGCCTTCTAGAATGAACTCTGCTGGCCGGAGCTGACCGCCTTCACTTGGAATGGCTGTGACCCCAAAGGGCCAAGCTTCAGCCACACCCGCCCCCTCCCCAACCTCACTGGCGGCGGGACTCCTGCCCCAGGGTGTCTGTGGCCTGGGTGCCTTCGGGGGTGTGTCAGCTGCGCCCCCTCCCGGGCCTCTGCACAACCCGGCACCGGGTGGACACCCAGTCAGGCCCAGCGTTGGCCCTGCTCAGGGAACTCGGGGGCAGGGAGCCTGGGAGGCGGGGTGCCTGCGTGTGCCCGGTGTGTGCATGTGTGCACGTGCATACGTGTGCGGCCTCTGCTGTGTGCACGTGTGCGAGTGAGCGAGTGACCTGCAGTGCAAGGCGGCCCCCACCCTGCTTGTCCATGCCACGCCCGTCCCAGCCCTGCTCCCACCGCCAGCCCCGCCGCCTGCCCCGACCTCTGTCCCCGCCCGTCCCTGTGTCCGCAGCGGTTCTGCCGCAGCCGGCAGAAGACCCTTCCTGCCTTTCCTTGGTGACGCTGTCACGGGCGGGGGTTCTGGCCCCCAATAGCTGCCAACACCCCCTCTTGCCAGTTCTGCCCAGGGTGCGCTCAGCTTCGCCCCTGGGCCACCCCAGGCCTCTAGCCCTTACCCAGGCCTGGGGTTCCGACAGCCCGCCCCGCCCCAGCAGGGCCGGCCCCGCCCAGGTGGGGTGCAGAGTGGGTTGAGGGCGTGTGGCGTGGCTCTGTGCCAGCTTCCGCCTCCCCTGATCTGCTCGCTGCCGGCACCCGCCCCCGGTGCTGCCGCCGGGGCCTGGAGGAACCTCAGGACCAGACTGCGCCTCCAGACGTCTTCCGCGCGGCCGCTGCTCTCCCGCCCTCGGCCAGACGCTGCCACGGCCAGGTGAGTTCCTGCCCTGCCGGGTGCGTCCGCCTGAGCGCTCGGTTGTTCTCTTGATGCACGGGGCACCCCGGTGACTCGAGAGTCAGAGGTGACCGCCAGGCACCTCCTGGGGGAAGTCGGCGTCCAGGGGGCTCGCCGGTGAGGCGCTGGACACACATGCGTGTCACATGCGATGTGACCGTGGGGTGGCGTCACTGGACCGCTCTCAGTGGGAGACGAGAACTTGAGGGGGGCTTTATTCCTCCCTCTCGGGGTGTGCTGGCGACGTCCCCCCCCACCTGGGTGTCCTGTCCCTGCCAGGCAGTGGCCAGCCGAGCTTCTCTGCGACGTGGGCGGGTGGGGGTGCGCCGGATGCTGGGCTGTGCCGTGAAGGTTTGTGTCCTCCCACCTTTGCCCTCCTGAGGTTTCCAGACCCGGTTCGCGGGCTCTGGGCTCCCCCTCCCCTCCCCCCTCATCTTTTGGGGGTCCATCTCATGCATGTTTCACCAGGGGCTGCATCCTCACGGTCCCCATCTCCCCTCGCGACTCCGGGTGGGGGCCGGCCCATCCTCCCCGTGGCGTCCCGGCCTCTGCCGGCGCGCACAGCGGCTCATCTCACTGCGGCGGCCTCACCCATCCGTCATCGCCTCACCCATCCGCTTGCCGTCTCCAGGCTCAGGGCCTTGTACATGGCAGGCTTTCATTCATTCGTCTGCACATTCGGTGAAGGTCTGCTGTGTGCCAGGCCCTGTGCCAGGCATCAAGTGCATGGACTTGCCTGGGTGCGCCTCGGGGAGACGCCGGCGGATGGCAGCGCCGCCCAGCCCCACTGCGGGCGGCGCCGGCGCGGCCCAGGGCCTGCGGGGGCGCCGGCCGGGGGGTCACGGGCCTCTCTACCCCCTGCTGGTGACTGACAGGAGCCGGGGCCCTCCCCGCTGCCCTTGGGGTCCTTGCTCCCAGGCCTCTGGTCTGGCCCCTGCCCTGCCCCCCGAAACTTCGCTCCGTACCTGCTGCGCCCCGGGTCAGCTGCTCCCCCGCCCACGCGGGCAGAGGTCCCCCCCGCTGATGTGGGGCACGGGAGAGACCATGGGACGCCTGTGGGGGAGGCCGGTGGGGGCGCTCGGTCCCGAAGCACACACCTGCCTCTGGGAGGGGCATGGCGGCGGCAGAGCCTCCGTAAAGCAGGTGTGCCCGGCCGGCCGCACCTCTCCAGACGCGGAGGGGGGCGGTGGTTGTCTGCGGCTTCTCTGTCTTTGCGTGGACGCGGATGGGTGGTCAAGTAGCCATTTGGGAAGTTTCTAGGTGTTGGAGTCCACCCTGCCCCCCTGTGTCCAGGGGACCCACAGATATTGAGGGGTGTGGTGAAAGGCGTGGTTTGAGGGGTGTGGCTGGGAAGTCATTGGTCTTAAGCCTCCCCGGCCCCCACGAAGCGATGGGACTTGCAGGGTCAGCTGGGATGGCCACGTGGCTGGGTGGACTTCTGGCCCTCAGGGCTCCTGAGTCTGCTTTTTAGCTTGACTTGGACTAATGAGCGTGCCTCTTGCACTCTCTGGGGGTCTGCGGTGAGGGGTCTCGGGGTTCTCCCTCACAAGACCCTGAGGAAGCGCCGCTGTGCCGGGGATGTCCAGCGTGAACGTGGAGCCCGCTGCCCAGGGGACCGACACCCCTCTCACAGGACAGCCGGCCCCGACCGGTGGGAGGACCCTTCTCAAGGTGACAGAGCCACCGCCACACTCAGGGCTGCCAGATCACGCCACTCCCAGTGACCAGGTCTCCTCCTACAGTCCTGACTGCAGAGCCCCTCGCTCAGTCACGCACCCACAGATCTCCCTCATCCCTCAAAGACACATCTCCTACTCCCCTCATGTGAGGCACAGATCTCCCTCCTCCCCTCATGGGACACACAGATCTCCCTCCTCCCCTCATGTGACACACAAATCTCCCTCCTCCCCTCATGTGAACACACAGACTCCCTCCTCCCCTCATGTTAAAGATAGAGCCCCCTGCTCCCCTCGTGACACACAGATTTCCTTGCTCCGCTCATGTGACACAAGATTTCCCTCCTCACCTCTTGTGACAGACAGAGCCCTCTGTTCCCCTCGTGTGACACACAGATCTCCCTCGTCCCCTCATGTGACACGCAGATCTCCCTCC
Source organism: Scalopus aquaticus (assembly GCA_004024925.1). Classification (NCBI taxonomy): domain Eukaryota; kingdom Metazoa; phylum Chordata; class Mammalia; order Eulipotyphla; family Talpidae; genus Scalopus; species Scalopus aquaticus. The sequence continues at coordinate 33,891 of PVIJ01015882.1, forward strand.
TCCCCTCATGTGAAAGATAGAACCCCTGCTCCCCTCATGTGACACACAGATCTCCCTCCTCCCCTCACGTGACACACATATCTCCCTCCTCCCCTCACGTGACACACAGAACTCCCTCCTCCCCTAATGTGAGAGATAGAGCCCCCATACCCTAATGTGACACACAGATCTCCCTCCTCCCCTCATGTGAAAGATAGAACCCCTGCTCCCCTCATGTGACAGATAGAGCCCTCTGTTCCCCTCATGGGACACACAGATCTCCCTCCTCCCCTCATGTGACACACAGATCTCCCTCCTCCCCTCAAGTTACAGAAAACTCCTGCTTCCCCACAAGTGACACTGAGGGTCCTTATCCTTATGTTTGACATATAGATCGCCCTCATCCGCTCGTGTGACACACAGATTACCTCCTGCCTTCATATGACTGATAGAACCCCTGCTCCCGTCATGTGAAACAAAGATCTCCCTCCTCCCCTCATGTGACAGACAGAGGCCCCTGCTCCCCTCATGTGACACACAGATCTCCCTCCTCCCCTCATGTGACAACAGAACTCTCCTCCCCTTATGTGACAGATAGAGCCCCCTGCTCCCATCATGTGACACACAGATCTCCCTCCTCCCCTCAAGTGATACACAGATCGCCCTGCTCCCATCATGTGACACCCAGATCTCCCTCCTCCCCTCATGTGATACACAGATCTCCCTCCTCCCCTTATGTGACAGTTAGAGCCCCCTGCTCCCCTCATGTGACACACAGATCTCCTTCCTCCCCTGATGAGACACACAGATCTCCCTCCTACCCTCATGTGACACACAATCTCCCTCCTACCCTCATGTGACACACAGATCTCCCTCCTTCCCTC
>PVIJ01015883.1:0-34753 GCA_004024925.1 Scalopus aquaticus
GTCCCAAGAGAAGCAGCCACTACGCTTGGGGAGACGTCACTCCATCGTCCCACTTGAAGCGGCCATGCCAGCTTCAGGACAGGTCAATCCACCTGTCCCGCATGAAGCGGCCGTGTGACCCCAGGAGACCTCCAGCCATCCACGCGAAGTGAAGCGGTGATGTGTGCACCAGGGTTCCTCCTCCGTCCGAAGCGTGAAGTGGCTCTCGGGACCCAGAAGGCCTCCACCCGTGCATCCGATGTGAAGCGGCCCTGTGTAGCCCAGGAGACCTCCAGCCAGCCAGCCCACGTGAAGTGGCAGCCTGCGCGCCAGGTGGCCTCCACCCACTGTCCAATGCGAAGTAGCATTGAGCCCAGGAGACAGACTCCCATCCGTCCGATGCTAAATGGTGATGTGCACACCAGGATTCCACCTTCATCCTCAGTTTGAAGCGACCTTTAGCTCCCAGGAGGCCTCAAGCCATCCATCTGATGTGATGATATGCGAAACACGGGTTCTCTTCCTTCCTTAGCTGCAGCAGACTTATGTCCCAGATGGCCTCCACCCACCCATTCGATGTCTAGCATCCTTAGCCCCCCAGAATCCTCTTGCCATTGTTTCGATGTAAAGAGGCCATATGATCCCCAAAAGACATCCCCCATCCATCCTACGTGAATCGTCCTCATGAACTACAGGAAACAGTCACCCCTCCCTCCTATGTGAAGCTGCCATATGTTCCCCTTCTGACCTACACCTTTCTATTCCATAAAACGTCCACATGAACCCGTAGGTGTCTCCACCCATCCTCCGATACGAAGTGTCCATATCCCCAGGCGGCCCTCGCACTCCTTCTAATATGAAACAGCCAGATGCATCTCAGCAGGCCTCCTTCCATCTGATATACAGGGCCCAATTGACCTCCAACCATCCATCAGAAATGCAGCAGCTAGTTGCTTCCCAAGATAACTTGAGCTATCCATTCTAAGTGCAATGGTCAAATGTGCCCGGCAATATCTTTCCGCCCCTCTGATAGAAGTAGTATATGGTCCCCAGGTGACCTCCATCCATACATCCATTGTGAAGATTCCATTTAGCCACATCACACCTCCAATTGTCTCTCCAGTATGAAGCAGTTTTATCTCTACCGGGAGGTCTTCTCCTATTCATCCGTTATGTCATGACCCTCTCAGCCTCAGGATATCTCCACCCATCCTTCGATATGAAATATCCATACAAGCCCCATTGCTCCTCAAACCATCCCTCTGATATGAAGCAACCCCATGCGGCCTAGAAGGCCTCCAACCATCCATTATATATAGCGAGCCCCTTAGCCTCAAGCATCCTCTGCCCATGCCTCTAATATGAAGCAGCCACATGTGCCCCAGCAGGCATCCTTCCAGCCTATATAAAGCAGTCATATGCACCCCAGGATGATTCGATCCATTCATTCGGTATTAAGTGGTCTTATGTCCCTCAGGATTCATCCACCCATGTTGTATCAGGTATGTTTCAGATATGAAGCAACCCTATGAGCCCCAGGAGGCTACCACTCATGCTTGCAATATGAAGCGGCTGTCTGTAACCCTAGAGGCCTCCACCCATTCATTCGATGTGAAGTGGCCATATGAACCCCAGTAGACTTCCACCCGTAGATCCAATGTAAGCCGGCCCTTTAGCCACAGCAGACCTTCACCCATCCATTCGAAATGATGCCACTTTATTGGCTCCAGGAGGCCTCCACTCATCTATTGGATGTGAAGCAGCCATATGCTCCCCAGGAGGACTCCACCTGTTGGAGAAGAAAGGACATCCTGAACAAACTCCATGATAGACTTTTACGTACCCCACCCCCACCTCACACCAAAGAGATCCAAGACATCAAGGACTATAAACCAAATAATGTCATCATCACTGAAGGGTAGATTGTTTGGAACTGAGGGTGGAGTTAAGCAGCCAGGTTTGTTGTATTACCACACATGTGGGCTCTGGGAGTCTCTTGGCTGTTTGCCCTGTTTTAGTGGGCCACTGGCATTCCAGCTCAGAACTGATTTGTTTATTCACCAATTTATTCTCTTTTTTTCCCCCCATGAGCTGTTTTTATTTCCCCTCCTTTTGTAAATAATTCCTTTCTTTTATTATGTGTGCCTGCAGTTGAGTCTTATTAAGTCCCTTTTAAGCACATGGGTAAGAACCCCCAGTTAGGCATCTCATTTTATATTGGACTGCCCTGTAACACACCCATGCACAAGATGTGAAATGGCCATATGAGCCCCAGGAGGCCTCCACCTATCCATCTGATGTGAAGTGGACATATTATCCCCAGGAGACCACCTATCCGGTATGAAATAGCCACATGAGCCCCAAGGCAGCCTCCACCCATCCCTCCGATATGAAGTGGCCATATGAGCTCCAGTAGATCTCTACCTGTCCATCCAATGTGAACTGGCCCTTTAGCCACAGTAGACTTCCACCCGTCCATCCGGTAGGAAGCAGCTTTATGGGCTCCAGGAAGCCTCCACTCCTCCATCTGATGTGAAGTGGCCATATGCTCCCCAGGAGGACTTCACCTGTTGGAGGAGAAAGGACATCCTGAACAACCCCACAGATAGGATTTTTACAGGCCCCACCCCCATCTCAGACCAAAGAGATCCAAGACTCCAAGGACTATAAATCCCATAATGTCATAATCACTGAAGGGAGGATTGCTGGGAAATGAGGGTGGAGTTAAGGAGCCAGGTTTGGTATATAACCAGACATGTGGGCTTTGGGGGGTCTCTTGGCTGGTCACTGAATGTTAGTGCCCCATTGTGATTCTAGCTCAGCGGGACTGGTAGGATACATTCTCCAATTTATTCTTTTTTTCCCTGTGAGTTCTTTTTATTTCCCCCTCCTTTTGTAAATAATCCCTTTATTAATTTTATTGTGTGTGCCTGAAGTTGAGTTTTATTATAAGTCCGTTTTAAGCGCACGGGTGAGGACCCACAGGCACCCCGGTTGATACTGGGGCTGCTCTGTAACAGTTTGGCACCCAGCGTGGTTGACCACGGTACACCTGTAGTTGACCCACTCCAGGTAACTTGCATTGGTCACTCTATGCCACGTGTCCTGCAGACCAAATGTGCTTAATCTTTTTTTTTTTTACCCAAACATGGCCTTGACCATGAGTTTAAGCAATTTTTTCTCTAGCCTAAGTCCTATCAGTTTTCTTCCAACCTTAAGTCTAAATACCCTCTTACCTTTAAATATTACCTCCAGTTTTATAAACAAATAATTTGGTAAAACCTGGTATATGGCAAATCATTTTATTTATGTACGCATTCATGGGTGGTTTACAAGCCATCCCTACTTTACAGTATGTGCTTCTGGGTGTCTTTTTGGTGTGTTTAAGTGTCATTGGCTACATTTTTGGTTTTGTAAGAGGTGGATGTTCTGCTTCACCTACTGAGAATGTCCAAGAGCAAATCAAGAGCAAATCCAGGCTCTTACTTTAGCTATTCAGAGTATGAGGGAGAAATTTTACTGCTTTTGATTCAGCCTTTAAAAGTATGCTGGACCAGATACAGTGACCTTAGAAAGTATGCAAGACCAGTTACAAGATGCCCTCCATAAATTGGATATGGCTGAGCCTTGACTCATGGCACAGATAAGGTATAAACCTTCCCATCCCCTGAAGGCTGCCTGGGGGAAGAATTAGAAGAAAATAATTATAATTTGCTAAATACCCTAAACCCACATGGACAAAATCATTCTCTGCATGACAATACCCCTCCTGTGCAGACCTGTGAGGCTCCACAGGGAAGCCTCATAGGGAAGGGAAGGAACCAAAATGGCTTATCCTCACCACACTAGTAGGGGTACCCACTTTGGGAAAAAGAGTTGCCCCAAGGCAAGACAGTTCCCTCTGTGGGAAATGCTGATGGGTTGTTTGAATAAACACGGACAACCTGCTCAGTATTTTTGGTCACACCACCCCTTTAGTACTGCAGACCTCCTAAATTGGAGGAGCTCTGTACCTTCTTACCAGCAGGATCCTAAGAGGATGGCAAACCCATTCACCTCTATCTTCCTCTCCCATCACCTGTGGGTCTGCTTACATGGCTTGTTCATCCACCACTCCTTGTTACCTGCAGTTCTGCAATCCTATACAAAGGTCAGAACTACCTGATCGACAGTCATAGCAAAAACTTACAAGGTGCCTTATATATCAACCAAGAGCAGAAAGCTTTATAACTCTGGGAAGGCTATGCATCATGAGGTATCACTGGGAAAACCGGGAGGGCTGAAGACAAATGCCTAAAACGTACTACAGATTTATGCATCATGAGCCATGACCAGGAAAGCCTGGGGGGGCTGAGGATTAATGTATGACAAGGAACCCCAGAAGCTGATCAGTAGAAAGCCATATTGGTGAGATTAAAACCATAGCCAAGGTTCTGGGGTATGGTTTCAATTGCAACATTTGGTCACCAAACATCTAAGAATTATCTGGTCAGGAGACTCATATACCTGCCGAAGCCCTAGATGACCAAAAAAAAAAAAAAAATTCTTTAGTTTCACCCATATTTTCCTCCTCCTCATAACCTCTAACTGATGCTGTATGATTATTCTATCAATAAAAACGTCAGGATCTTGCTCATTTAGCAGCATCCTGAATTACATAGCCTGCTCCATGACTTCCATTTATCAGTGTGGTTTTGCCCAACGCAACAATCGCCCTAACTGGGCAGATACACAATCAACGCTACAAACTTTATTGACTTTGGATGAGCACATGATGGTTTTCAGGAGGGCCAGGGAGGAAGCTGATCGTCTCCGCTGACAGGATATTGAATCCCCAGAACTGCGATGCGTGTCCACTGGTGGATCCCAACTGGGACCCCAATGATGGGGGAATGGAAATGGAACTCCATAAAAAGTGTTTACTAGTGGGTCTGCAATATGGAATTCCCTAACAAAGAAATTTCGATACAATTCTTTTTTTTTTTTAAGATTTATTTCTTTATACATACAAGCTGGGGTACAGGCCAGAGGTGTGGGGTGGCGAGAGGATTCACCAGAGACAGAGTGGGGAGCAGAACAGGCAGATCAGAAATACACTGCTGAGGGGAGCAGTGGGTGAGGCAGGAGAGGTCTGCCACACCATGTGGGAATTTCCCTGGCTGGGCGCTGAACTCACTGCCAACAGCTCCAAAGCGCAGCGCTCAACCGCTGCGCCACCAGGGAGGCCCAATTTCAATACAATTCTACAGCTTGAACAGAGTGCTAATGAGGACCCATCAGAGTTCCCTGAACTAATTATCCGAACATATTTGACCCACATGGAATAAATCCAGATGCCCCCCTCCAAAAATGCCCATCTGCTCTCTATGGTGCTCATTATGCATATTGCACCTGATATAAGGTGAAAATTAGCAAAGGTGGATGGTGTCACAGAAATGAGTCTGTCCCAATTGGTAGATTTGATATTTAGGGTTTATAATAACAGAGGAAAGGAGACCTAAACCTGTGACTCTTTTTGTACAGAGGAAGCACAGGAAAGGGTTTCAAGGAAACAGTACCAGAATGGGCAGAGGACCCAGAAGTAAATCCAGGAAGAGTGAACCCTTAGGGAGAAACCAGTGTTCTTACTGCAGGGAAATGGGATACTGGGAATACAATTGTCCCAGATCACAGGTAAATGGAAGACAATAATTTCTGGTAGTTTGTCATTTGGTTAATAAGGAAATTTTGTGGGACCTCAGTTGAGCTCCTGCGACACTCCACTCCACAAAATGTTTCCTTTTCCTCCCAGAGAAGCATTAGATGAATTTGTCCTATTTGGTTTACCTGGTTAAAGTTAAAAAAAAAATTAAAGGTAAGCATTGTCACTTGGTAAAAGGTAAAACTTTGGCATGTACAGAACTGTTAACACTGGTTTTCTGACACTTTTAACACCTTCCAGTACACCTCATATGTATGCAAATTATCAATTTTGATTGCTGAGATATTGTATATGTCAATGGTTTGATATTTACAGACATTGTTTCTGAAATAAATTGTTTCAAGAAAAAGACCTCAACTGATTTCAATTGATAGAACTTTTGAATGCACAAGTTTCCTATAAAGGACTAAATAGACTGTTGGAGATAAACCTGATTTTTGATAATTTTTTAAAATAATACTGGTGTGGGGCCTCTGTGCCATATGGGGTCTCTGCACCTGTGTGTGTATGGCCTTTATGGACCTGTGTGTGTGTGAAATAATTGGATAAACAAAAAGGAAGATGGTGGCAGAGTAAAGAGGCTAGGCTTATCATGTCCAGACACAAACGACAAAACAGATACTAAACAAAGACAGAAAATTGATTATCATCTTGCATATTAGGAGCATCAGTCCAAGTGAAAGCAGAAGGAAAATATCTTGGTGAACTCTGAGCCCGGTCCCAAGTCCCAAACCCCAAACCAGCACTTTGAAGCCCAGAGGAAAGGGGCCTGGGAACAGCCCAGCCATCACAGGCTCCCAGAAAGAATACAACCCTGGGGCCAGAGGAATGGCAGGGGGTGCTGCCCTAGTACTGAAAAAGGGAAGGTGCTGCATAAGGGTGAAGTTTGGCCAGTTTGCACATGCTCATTACCAGGCCTCATACTGACCGGGACCTTCCAAGTCAAACAGAAAGAGGTATGGGAGCAGACCGCCCGTTACTGCAGGCTCCTGGAGAAAATACAGCCATCGGGTTAGTGTAACAGGGCTGGTCTCTGTCAGATCACCAGTCTTCAACACTCCAAAAAGAGCAACCCGAACAGATGCCTTCAAGCAAAAGCAGCACATCATCCCAACACATAGTACAAATTAGAAAACAAACAACAGGGAGAAGGAAAAATGTAAACAATCAAGCAAAACCTCAGGGAAAGGACACACCACAGAAAGAAAATCAGCCTCCAGAATCCATCAACAACAACATGGAAGAACTTCTCTGTCTGCCAGATAGAGAATTTAGAATCATCATGATTAAGGAAAAGAATGATATGACAACAATTAATGAACTGAAGAATGAAACTGAAACCCTAAAGGAAGAAAACAAAAGTTTAATGGAGGGCTTAAGGAACTCTGGGAAAGGAAATGAAAACAGAATCAATGAAATGGAAGAACGAATCAATAATCTCAAAGATACAGATATAAAAATTTCCAAAAAAGAAAAAGAAATACAAGCATGAAGGGAAAAGAATGAAGAAACACTTTGAGGACTATCTGACACCTTGAGAAAAGGAAATGTAAGAGTTATAGGAATCCCAGAAGGAGAGGAGAGTGACCAAGAAAAGAGAAACTATCTAAGGAGGTAACAGAAGAGAACTTCCCAAGTATGAAGACAGAGATGAAAACAGACATACAAGAACAACAACCCCAAATCATCATGATGAAAGAAAGAACTACAGCAAGATGCCTAATAAGCAGCTCTCTAGAGTCCAGGATAAGGAACAAATATTGAAGCTGACAAGGCAGAGGAAACAAATAACTTATAAAGGAAAACCAATCAGGTTGACAACAGACTTCAACAAAAAGCTACGAGCAAGAAGAGTATGGAGGGACATATTTAACAAACTCCAAGAAAACAAATGCCAACCAAGAATACTTTACACCCTGCAAAGCTCTCCTTCCTCTATGAAGAAAGAATAAGGGCCTTCCCAGAGAAACAGAGACTCCAGAAATTCGTCATGACTAAACTCCCCACTCCAAAAAATACTGTAAGAAGTCCTAAAGCCAAAACCAACAGAGGAATGACTATGATCAGAATAAGACAAGGAATAAAATCACCAAAAGATAAAATGGCAAATATATCATTATTAACTCTAAATATGAAAGGACTAAACTCATCAATAAAAAGACAGTAGCAGGCTGAATCCAAAACCAGAACCCAACCTTCAGCTGTCGCCAAGAAACACATTTAACTACAAAAGATAAACAGACTGAAAGTGAAAGGTTTGCAAACAATCCTACAAGCAAATTGACCAAAAAAGAAGGCAGGAACAGCTATACTTATATCAGATGAAATAGACTTCAAATTATAAAAGAAAAAAAAAACACATAGGTGGACACTACATAATGATTAAGCGGACAATGCATCAAGAAGATTTAACACTAATAAACATAAAACTCATAAACATAAAAACACCACATGAAGGAGCACCAAAATACTTAAGACAATTTTTATCTGTTCTGAAAACAGACATTAGAGAGAATACATACATAGTAGGAGACTTCAACACCACACTGTCACCATTGGATAGATCAATGAAACAAAATAAACAAGGACATTAGAGTCCTAAATAAAGACCTAGATCACATGGATCATTCTCCAGAATTGATCACATATTGGGCCACAAAACAAGCATCAACAGACTCATCAAGATAAAAATCACTCCAACTATCTTCTCTGATCATAAAGCCATTAAACTAGAAATAAACCATGAAAAGTAGAAAAGGAACCTTCACTCTACATGGAGATTGAAATCCACACTACTGGAAGACCATTGTATTAATGAAAAGATAAAAGAAAAATGAAAAAAGTTGAATGATAACGAGAACACCACTTTCCAGAATGTATGGGACACAGCAAAAGCAGTATTGAGAGGAAAGTACATAGTAGTACAGGCTTACATCAAGAAAGAAGAAACAACATAACAGCTTAATCACTCATCTCAAAGAATTAGAAAAACAACAACAAAAAAATAGTAGCCAAAGATCAATAGAGGAAATAATAAAAATCAAAGCAGAAATTAATGAAATAGAAATTAAACAATCCAAAAGATCAATGCAAGCATAAGTTGGGTCTTTGAAAAATTAAATAGACAAACCTCTAGCCAGACTCGCAAAGAAAAAATAGGAGAAAACACAAATAGGATCATAAATGAAAAAGGAAAACTTACAAGACATGGAAGCAATAAAAAAAATAAGACTAGCATGAAAATCTATATACAAACAAGTTCAACAATCTGGAAGAGATGGACAAATTCCTAGAATATAATCATCCACAATTACATAATGAACAGCACCTAAACAGACCAATTACAAGCACCAAAATAGAAACACTCCCCCAAAACAAAAGCCCAGGACCAGACAGATTCACAAATGAATTTTACCAAACATTCATAAATGAGCTAGTGTCTATCTTACACAAACACTTCCAAAAACATGAGAAGGAAGAAATACTACCAAATATGTTGTATGACACTAACATTACCCATTATACCAAAACCGAAAAAGGACAACACACAAAAAAGAAAACTGCAGGCCAATTATCTCTAATGAACACTAACCGAAAAATTCCACAGAAAAACTAATCAAAATAATTATTTCAGTAAAGTAGCAGGATACAAAATCAACACACAAAAATCAGTAGTTCTCCTATATGCAAACAATCAATCCAAAGTAGAGGAAATCAAGAAAACCACTTTTTAAAATAAAAACAAACAAAAAAATCAAATACCTGGGAATAAACCTACCAAAGAGGTAAAGGACCTATACATAGAAAACTATAAAACACTATTAAAAGAAATAGAAGACAAAAAGAAATGGAACGACATCCCCTGTTCATAGATTGGAAGAATTACCCTTATTAAAATGGTCATACTACTAAACACAATTTACAGATTCAATGCTATTCCAATAAAAATTTCAATGACATTCTTCAAAGGGATAGAAGAAATACTGATCAAGTTCATATGGAACCACAAAAAAACGTGAATAGCCAAAGCCCTCCTCACCAAAAAGCAGGAGAATGGAGGTATCACCCTCCTGGACTTCAAACTATACCGCAATTAAAACAGCATGGTACTGGAATAAACACAGACACACATACACACCAATGGAATCTAATAGAAAACCCAGCAATCAACCCACATATATATGGACAGTTAATCTTTGATAAAGGTGCAAAGAACATACAGCGCAACAAGGACAGTTTGTTCAACAAATGGTACTGGGAAACCTGAATGACTACTTGCAGAAAAATCAAACTGGACTGCTACCTCACATCATGCATGAAAACCAATTCAAAATGGCTAAGAGACTTGGACATAAAACCTGAAACCATGAAATATATAGAAGAAAACATAAGCAAAACACTATGTGACATACATCTTAGTAACATTTTTAAAGACATCCCCCCAAGCAAAGACAGTGAAGGAAAAGATAAACAGCTGGAATTACATCAAACTAAAAAGCTTCTGTGCAGCAAAAGAGACATTAACCAAAATAAATAGACAGTCCACTGACTGGGAGAAAATACTTATACTCCATACAATACAAAAGGGACTGATCACAAAAATCTACAAAGAACACACATGATTCAACAAAACAAAGCAAAAAACCCAGTCAAAAACAGGCAGAAGAAATTAAAAGACACTTCTCCAAAGAGGAAATGGAAATGGCTAACAGGCATATGAAAAAATGTTCAACATCCCTCATAATCAGGGAAATGCAAATCAAAACCACAATGAGATACCACCTTACACCACTGAGAATGGCACACATTAAAAGAAAAAAAAAAAAAGCAGGCGACAACAAATGTTGGCGAGGATGCGGAGAAAAAGGAACTCTCCTACACTGCTGGTGGGAATGCAAACTGGTCCAACCACTATGGAAAGCTGTGTGACAGTTCCTCAAACTACTAAAAATGGAGCTTCCTATAACCTAGCAATTCTACTCCTAGGAATCTATACCAAGGACACAAACACATTAATTAAAAAAGATACCTGCACCCCTATGTTTATGGCAGCACTATTTACAATAGTTAAGACATGGAAACAACCCAAATGACCAAAAATAGATTACTGGATCAAGAAGATGTGGTACATAGATACAATGGAATACTATTCAGCAATCAAAAAAGATAGACTTGTGCCATTTGCAGCAACATGGATGGAGCTCGAAGGGATCATGCTCAGTGAAATACGCCAGAAGGAAAAAGAAAAATATCAAATGGTTTCACTTTTAGGAGGAATATAGGGGAACCAAATAAGGGATCAGGAGGAACAAATAATAAAAGAACAACAAAAAACATGAATAGGCAACCATAAATAAGAGACATTTTTTGAGGAAGGGGGGAAGAAAAAGGGATCAAAATAGGGGGAGAGACGATCACAAGAGACTATGGTGATGGTTCAAGGGTGAATTGGTGGGGGGGGCCTCCCTGGTGGCGCAGAGGTTAAGCGCTGCACTTTGGAGCTGTCGGCAGCGGTGTCGGAGCTGTCTCTCCCGGCTGGGGAGATTCCCACATGGCGCAGCAGACCTCTCCTGCCTCGCCCGCTGCTCCCCTCAGCAATGTACTTCTGATCTGCCTTTTCTGCTCCCTGCTCTGTCTCTGGTGAACCCTCTCACTGCCCCATGCCTCTGGCCTGTACCCCAGCTTGTATGCAGAAATAAATAAATCTTAAAAAAAAAAAAGAATTGGTGGTGGGAATTTTATGGGGAATATACAATCTAAAATATACAAAGAACTTAAAAAAATAATTGGATAAGGTGCTCCCGCATGACTGCCCTAAGACACGAGGCAGCCACTGACTGATTGTGTGGCGATGGTCTGAGGGACTCTAGGAGTAGCTCAGAAATTACATCAAGTACCAGCACAGGTACCTGCACAGTACCTCCCTGTATGCATGGTCGACATGACCCCCCCATCCCCCATTCTCCACTGATTATTCTTTGTCTCCCCTGGACCTTGATCCTCCTATCACTGTCATATAATCAATCATACTTGTGTATTACTACTAATAAATAGCAAGAGGACGGCTCACTAAGCAGCCATCTTGCCTGGCAAACCTGCTCCACGACTTGTCCCCTAAGTGTGTCCCTGCGAACGTGCTGGCACATTCCTGACCACCATACTGGTGGTGGTTTTTGGAATTGTTTGGATTCAAACTAAGTTTTCTTGTTTTGACTGACCACCATCTGTAGCACTGCTACATATTTTAGACAGAGCTAACTTTAGTTTGCATTTTCTCTCCCTTTGATACCAACATAGTATAAAAAATAGTGGTAGCAAATTTTACTACTCGTTGTGGGGTCTACTTTTTCATAATATCAATAAGGAATCTTGCCTGCTTGACAAAAATTAAAAATGTGTTTGATTGTATGGCTTTGACTGAAATTCTTCCAGGAAGTTAAATTTGAACTGAACCAAGAAGAGGAGAACCTGCTGCTTTGTTCGTAGGGTTCCAGAGGCCTCCAAAGGAGGTGAGGAAGATTGCTTCCATTGACAGGACTGGACAACCCAGAAAAAGAAAAGTTCTGGTAACCTCAAGAAGAGGAAACCCCAGATAGAGTCTGGTGAGACCGACTTTGTTCCTGAAGCCTGCACGGACTGGTTGTCAAGAAATCACTCTGATCCTTTATGGAATATTCCAACAAAACCAGCTAAAATACTGTTTGGTTATTCTGCCCTGTGTCATTATGTAAAAATAAGTTAAATGGACTGAAAGTAGGTTTAGTTCACAAATATTTTGCTGTACTGTTGGATAAAATTTGGGTTAAGGTGGAGAGAACTTATTTTTAGGTAAGTTGAACCAGTTTAGATTTTTTTCCCTGTAATTTTGATGTATTTGCTGTTTTGGCTAATGCCTCCAGATTTTTTTTCTTTTGACATGGACTGATAAACTCTTTCCCAGGAATTAAGGACTTTTGTTTGCCACAATGGACAAGACCTGGAGATTGACTATTATCTTTCTTTCAAACTGGAACCCTGAAATATTGTCATCTGAGGCTGCCGTCCAACATCCAACGATTTGACCTTCATCGCATAGAAATGGTGACAAAAAGTGAAAGAAGGGAATTGTTGGGGAGAAAGGACATCCTGAACAAACTCCACAGATAGGTTTTACAGACTCCACCCCCACCTCAGACCAAAGAGATCCAAGACACCAAAGACTATAAATCCCTTAATGTCATCATCACTGAAGGGAAGATTGCTGGGACCTGAGGGTGGAGTTAAGTAGCCAGGTTTGGTATATAACCATATATGTGGGCTTTGGGGTTCTCTTGGCTGTTCGCCTGGTTTCAGTATGCCATTGGGATTCCAGCTCAGTGAAACTGGTAAGACATTCACCAATTCTCCTTTTTTTCCCTGTGAGTTGTTCTTTTAATTTCCCCTCCTTTTGTAAATAAACCCTTTATTTTATTGTGTATGCCTGCAGTTGAGTCTTATTATTAAGTGCCTTTTAAGCGCATGGGTAAGAACCCAGTTAGGCACCCGATTTTATATTGGGCTGCCCTGTAACACACCCATCCATAAGATGTGAAGCAGCCGTATGAGTGGCAGGAAGCCTTCACCCATCCATCCGATATGAAGCAGACATATGATACCCAGGAGACTGCCACCCATGTATACGAAACAGCCACATGAGCCCCAATGTGGCCTTCACCCATACTTCCAATATGAAGCAGCTATATGAACCCCAGGGGGCCTCCACCCGTCATCTGACATAAAGCAGTCAGATGTGCCTCAGCAGGCCACCTTCTATCCGATATAAATTAGTCAATGAGCCCCAATCGGCCTCCACCCATCCATCAGATATGAAGCAGCCATATGCTCCCCAGGAGGCCTCCACCTATCCATCGAAGTGAAGTGGCCATAGGCACCCAGGGGAATCCACACAACCCTCTTAAATGAAGCGGCTTTATGGGCTGCAGGAGGCCTCCCCCATCCATCCTGTGTCAAGTGGCCATATGAACCTCAGGTGGCTGTAGCAAATACAGTAAATTTCAAAGATACTTTGTAAACAACTCGTTAGCATGTACTTTGCAAGCCACTTGAGAGCATGTGGATGGCAGAGATAAGCAAGAGGCACTCATGCCTCCACTGGAGCAAGTAGCCTCCACCAGAGCAACAGCTATTACTGATAAATGCAGCCTGCCTGTTATCAGTTATCTCACATGCAGAAAGAAATGTATAAAAGAGGACTGAAATGACTGCTGATTAGAGCAATTCAGATACTGGCTTGGCACAGACCTGGAAAAGGTTTAGCTCACTGCTCCCTTTGGACTTTATCTGCTCTCCAGCCACTGCCCTCTCTGAGGCGACCATCATCCTGCATGACCATCACACCGGGAGCCCTTGCCACGGAGACTTCCACAGCCCTGGAGCCCTTCATCGGACTTTCAGACTAAGACATGCCAGGCTGCAGACTTTAGTAAAGTACTTTGAGTTTGGCTTCCCTTGTGTGACTTGATTTTGTGTGATCAATGTAAAATTAAAATTCTCTGTGAAAGCCAACACTTGACTGAAGCTTGCTATTTGCTTGCAACAGCTTCGTGTTGTAGGTTTAAATTAAGCCAAAATTGATTTATGGTTCTAAGCTGTTAGCCACCTCCAAAAGGCACACCAGGCAACTGGCTAAGACCTGCTCTGGTAGGGACTACACTATAACTGGCATTTCATCTGAGCAGGGACAACCTCCACATAATGAGCCCAATCTTTAGAGTAGTTTAACCTGGAAGCAGTATAGCAAGAATCACCTCCATTAGGCAGGTCAGGCAACAAAGATCTGTTCTAATAGGGGTTCGCTAACTGTAGAAGGGAGAGCACGAGTCACCTTCAAAAGGCATGTCGGGAAACTGACTAAGATCGGTTCTGGAAGGGATTCGATGGGACAGTCAAGTTTCATGGAGAGTTTGCTTTGGTAGGGGTCCATCAATGAATGCCTGCAAATTAAATTTATGAGAGGTTGGCTGTCAAAAAGAATATTCCGGTTATTGAGTCAGATAAGGGACTTAATAACAAATGGCAGTCCTAACAGTGCACTCACCTGGTACATAGAGGAAAAACAGGTTAAGTTCTTATTTGAACCGGCCACTCGAGTAGCACAGAATTATACTTATTTCCTTAAATAAAGTACCAGGAATAGTAGAAAATCTAGTAGTCCTGAACACATTACATAGGATTACTGAAGACCAATCAGATGAGAAACAATCAATTTTTGACTGGGTAGCAGAAGCATGGAGAAATGCCTTCCCTAGTATAGATTTGGATTCAATTAATGCCCGGAATAGACAGAATACAATTGATCAAGCTATCTGATTTTGTAGAAAAATTGGAGTGCTATTGCTAATTTATAGAAGGAGTGCATTAACTTCAATGCCTGTACAAGGAATCAAGGAATTAAGAATGATGGGAGGACGACAGCACCTCAGACAGACACTAACATCTGCACTTATGGGCTTAACCCAAATGCAGCAACGACTGGATTACTTTCACCAGGCAAGAGAACTTCAGGAAGGAAAGCAACTAACTTTTACTACAATAATGGGGTTGGGGGGATGGAGGAAATTCATCCCTAACTTTAGACAAAGACACCCAATGATCAGAACCACTGTCTCATTTGCAACAACAAATATGCAGAGAATGAGAAGTATTCAATGAAATAAAACAGACCAAAAATAAATAAATAAAAAGCTTCTGTAAGCAAAAGAGACATTAACCAAAACTAACAGACACCCTACTAATTGGGAGAAGATCTTTGCGCACAATACAACCTATAAAGGTCTTGATAACAAAAATCCATAAGGAGCTCATACAACTCAACAAAAATAAAGTCAACAATCCAGTCGAAAAATGGGCAGGAGAGATAAAAAGACACTTCTCCAAAGAAAAGAAGCAAATGGCCAACAGGTACATGAAAAAATGTTCATCATCACTCATAATCAGGGAAATGCAGGTCGAAACCACGTTAAGATACCACCTCACACCAGTGAGAATGGCGCACATTAAAAATACAGGCAACAACAAATGCTGGCGAGGATGTGGTGAAAAAGGAACTTTTCTACACTGCTGGTGGGATTGCAAACTAATCGAACCACTATGGAAAGCTGTATGGCGGTTCCTCAAACTGCTAAAAATGGGGCTTCCATACGACCCAGCAATACCACTCCTGGGAATCTACCCAAAGTATCCAAAAACAATAATCCAAAAGGATACATGCACCCGTATGTTCATTGCAGTACTGTTTACAATAGCTGAGGTGTGGAAACAACCCAGATGTCCCAAAATAGATGACTGGATCAAGACAATGTGGTACATATACACAGTGGGCTACTATTCAACATTCAAAATTGATAAACACATGTAATTTGCAGTGACATGTGTGGAACTAGAAGGAATCATGCTCAGTGAAGTAACCCAGAAAGAGAAAAATATCGAATGGTTTTACTTATAACAGGGATATAGGGGAACCAAATATGAGAGAGACACCCAGAGAGGGAGGGAGAGGATAAGGGCTCAAAATGGGGTAGAAAAGGGCACAAGGGACCATGGTGATGAGTCACGGGTGAACTGGTGCTGGGTTACCCAAGGGGAATACAAAATGTAAAAGATATAAATAACAATAAAAACAAACAAAAACCCAAAATGGGCCCATTAAACAAAAGGGACCCATTAGACATGACAGGCCAAAAGGTGATTTAACAACCCACCATACAGGGTGCCGCCACATAGGTTTCAAAGCATACAAAATCCAAACAAATCCCCTTGCCAAAAAATCGGCAGAGGCCCTGGCAATCGGGCTGCAACTGAGACACTTATCTGATGAAATCCAGCTGTTTATAACTCTGGCCATGGAATACAAAACCAAAACATACAACATTAAATTCTTGATTGATACAGGAAGTCAAATTACAATAATCAAATATATTACTGAAATTAACAAAAAATCAGTTATAATTGGTGAAATAACTGGCAAAAATATAACCAGTTATAAAATTCAAATTAGAATAAAACATTATGATAGAAAACTAATTGTGATGTAATTTGTGGTGACACACCAGATAATATATTAGGCATAGATTTATTACCAATTATATTTAAAAAGAGCATACCTTTGGAAAAAAGTAGGCAAAATTAATTTATAACCACAGTGTTGTCTGTCCAAACTTGTCATACAATCTATTCAATTACTTAAAACTAAGCCCACATTTCCTAAGCAATATCCTATTAAAGGACGTCACGAGGTATCTGAAAAATTTTGACAACTATTAAAGGAAGGAATTATAGAAAAAGCACAATTATTTAATTATAGCAGCCCAGTATGGCCAATGCTGAAACCCAGTGGAGAATGTAGGCTTAAAGTAGACTTTAGATATCTAAACAAAAATCACACCAGAGATGAAAGTTACATTACCAGAAGTGGGTGAAATAAGTAACACTGCTACAAGAAAAAAATCCAAAATACTTTCCAGCTATAGATTTATACAACATAATATTTAGTATACCTATTAGCAAAGATTCTAGAGAAATGACAACATTTTCATGGGAAGGTAAATAATACCAATTTACAAGGTTGCCACAAGGCTAGAAAAATAGCCCAGTTATAGCACATGCCATCATATCACAACATTTTTTTAACTAGATTTAAAAAGTCAAGTTTTAAGCCATGTGGATGATATATTATTTGGAGATAATAAACAACAGCTAGAAGAGGACTTACGGACACTAGTTAAGCATTTGACAAACAAAGGATGGACAATTAACGAGGATAAAATTCAAAAGGTAGATACGCTATTTTTTTAGGAATATATTGGACTAGTGATGGTAACAATACCACCAAATGTAATGATATAGTAAGCAAAATGATATAGTTGATCAATAAGTAGCTAGTATTTAGTAAAGGATAACAATAATTGGCAAACAAATATACCAAAGCTAAAACAAATAATGAAAGGGAAGTTCAGCCACAAATAAAAATAATGCAAAAACCACAATGGGAAGTAGTACAGAATACTAGTGAAATAATAGGTGATGAAATTTGAGAACTACATACATGACTAGGATGCATAGGAACTCACAGACAAAATTAAAAATATACCTACCCCAACTAATAAGAATGAGGCACAAAAATTAATATTATTTGGATACTGGAGAAATCATATACCATATTCACAAATTCTGTGAAAACCAATGTATAATTTAACAAGAAAGGCAATAGACTTTGAATGGGGAGAAGCACAGTAAAAAGCCTTAGATACTATTAGGAATATCTAGAACTTTTTCAAGAATTACACAGCACTAGAGAAGGAAAATTACAACTAGACATAATCTTCATAGAAGATTATGGTAACTGGGGATTATTTACTTATTTACTTATTTATTTATTTTAAAGATTTATTTTATTTATACATACAAGCTGGGGTACAGGCCATAGGCGTGGGGCGGCGAGAGGGTTCACCAGAGACGGAGCGGGTAGCAGAACAGGCAGATCAGAACTACACCGCTGAGGGGAGCAGCGGGCGAGGCAGGAGAGGTCTGCCGCGCCATGTGGGATTCTCCCCGGCCAGGCGTCGAACTCGCGTCACGGCTGCTGACAGCTCCACAGCGCAGCGCTTAACGGCTACACCACCGGGGAGGCCCTGGGGATTATTTAAAACTATGAATAAGAAGTCTGTCCCAATTGGATTCTATTGCAAGTGCTTCCCATACTTAGAACATAAATATTCCGTTTCTGAAAACACTGTGTGGACTTTGCTGAAGCGCTTAAATGCGTTTCACCACTATGTAAAAAACAACAAATCAAAATCTGAAGCATAATGCCAATACTACCTTATGTCAATATGACTGGGGAACAAACCTGTGGAGTACAAATGGAAGCAAAGGTGTTAATTTGGAAATGGTACATTCAAGAATTCATGAAAGCCAATAGTCTGAAAAGTGGGGACAGGACATCACAACTTACTGAACAGGTGGCTGAGATGACAATCCCACAACCACACTAACTGCTGTAACAAAAAAGTACAGGCCTATTGGTACATGGGGACTGGTGTGGTCTGAAAAAAAATACAAAACTCCTGATTCACAGATGGCTCTGCCTGGTTGAAAGTGGTAAGGTACAGTGGAAAGCAGCCACATACCAGCCTTCAGATGGAAAGGTTCTGACACGAGGGAGTGGATAATTCTGAGCAACATGCAGAAGTCTTAGCAGTTTGGTTAGCTATAGAACAATCTATAAAAGAAAAACTAAAAATCATTTTTATATATAGTGATTCTTGGGGTGTTTGTAATAGTATTGCAATTTGGTCAAGCAAATGGAAATGAAACAATTGGCAAATTAATGGGAAAGATGTTTGATCAAAACAGACATGGATAAAAATCTCAGAAGCTAAAATTAAAATTATTCTATCACACACACAGGCACACACTAGTAAAAATACACCAGAATCAAAGTAAAATGATCTAGTTGTTAAGTAGCTAGTATTTAGTAAAGGATAACAATAATTGGCAAGCAAATATAACAAAGCTAAAACTTAGAAAAAGTAAATAATGAATGGGAAGTTCAACCACAAAAACCACAATGGAAAGTAGTACAGAATACTAGTGAAATAACCCGGTGATGAAATTAGAGAAATACATACATGGCTAGACACCTAGGAACTCACAGCACATATGCATGGCTAAGACAAATCGACCAGTAACTTGGCAAAAATGTAAAATAGCAATTAAGAGTTGCCAAGGTTGTCCAAACACAAGATTTAGACATAATGAACCACACACACAATATAAACAGGAGTTTTCAATTTTATACTACAAATTGATTTTACTGGGCCACTTAAAGACTATCAGCATTAATATGCATGTACAATTGTAGATACTGGAACAGGACTAGGAATAGCAAAATCATTTAGTAAGCCAAATCAAAATGCCACTATTAATACCTGTAGCAATGGATAGCAAATTTCAGAGTACCAACAGCTATTGAAAGGATCCCACTTTACAGGCTTGCAATCACAAAAATGGGCTAAAATTTTTGATAAAATTTGGAACTTCCACGTGGCATATAACCCAACAACCAGTGGAAATGTTGAAAGATTTAACCGATTGTTTAAGGAACAACTTAAATAGTCAAATTATAAAAATTTGGATCTGGCTCAATATTGCAACATATGAATTAAATTCCAGACCAAAAATTAATAGGCAAGCCCTCATCAAGAGGCACTTTTAAATAATATCAATGTTATAGACAGATTGGGATAGACAAACATCAAAGAGTCTAGTAAATTACATCCTTTTAAAATTATTAAAACATCCTTGAAAGAATCCTTTCTTGAAACAGGAAATTGTAGCTGAAGGACCAGGAAATACATATTGGACAACTTGTGATAAAGGTCAATTACAAATCACCAAAAGGAGTCAAATGACACTGAGAGCCTAAGGACTCACTAATGCAATCAAATAACCCATTGTTCATCCTGCATGGAGATTTAAAAATCTGCCTTAAAAGGCTCATCTTTTTTACCCTGCTTTGTGCTCTTCTACTATCATCTATACCAATAACTGGACAGTACACATTTTGCCCATACAGAAAACACTGAGGATAACTCCACTAATTGGCAAACTAAAGTTTTCACTAATTACACATGTCTGATAGAGACTTTTACGAAGAACTAACCATGATACAAGTTAACATCCTCTATGTAGAAACTGAACTTGGAACAATATTCAAAATTTATAAAACAAAATGAGAACACAAATTCCTGACATCAGGAAGTAAACTAGACCCAAAAGATGATTACGTCCATGTACACACTTATAGTCTTGAGGTGACACACCCACCCCACTCAACACTTGCTCCTCTAATTACAATTGAAAATGAAACCCTTGAAATTGATTTGGAGATAGAAAACTTACTTGAGGGCCTCCCTGGTGGCGCAGCGGTTGAGCGCTGCGCTGTGGAGCTGTAGGCAGCGCGCGATGCGAGTTCGACGCCCAGCCAGGGAGAATCCCACATGGTGCGGCAGAGCTCTCCTGCCTCGCCCGCTGCTCCCCTCGGCGGTGTATTTCTGATCTGCCTGTTCTGCTTCCCTCTCTGTCTCTGGTGAACGCTCTCGCCGCCCCACGCCTCTGGCCTGTACCCCAGCTTGTATGTATAAATAAATAAATCTTTAAAAAAAAAAAGAAAACTTACTTGAAACTACTGAAATAGATTCGGACATACAAACTTTAGTTGAAACCATCAAGATTAACTCAGATTCAGATACAGAAAATTTAACTGAAGACATTGACACTGCCTCAGTCCCAGAACTTTTGGATAATGTTACTGATCTACAAATCTAACAGACCTTTGATGAGCAAAACTCCAATTTCTTTTTTTCAGCTTGAAGATTTCCTGCACTCTTGCGACATTGAACTTGAGGAATTTTTATCAACTGCTGGCATATACTTTGAGAAAACATCTCGACCACCTGTATGATATGCTACATCAGGCCGAATGAGCTGTTTTTTGCTTGCAGCCATCTTAATTAATCTATTACTCAGAGACAAAACACCAACACAGCGGTTGCAGCTAAATCTGCTGATCCAGGATTAACAATTCAACCTACACTTGCAAAAACTACTTGGAAATACCTTGACCCATCCCAACATGTCTCCAGATACTCTGACCATAAACAACTTTCTAGGGACATTTCTTTATGTAACATGTAATCATTCTATGCAAAATATGCTTTCTGCTTTAGAATGGACATCTACAAACAACAGTGTGAAGAGATGTACAAAGCTAACAGGAGATAGAGTCATTGGCATTACCAATATTTCCCCAACAGCAACGGTTTACCCGCTTTAGCGGATAGAAACCCATACAGATATGAACAACTGGAGATTTGGACATCTATAATGGCCTCCACAGCAATATTTCCCTATTTTTGGAAATCATTAGCTGATGACTGGGTTACATACCTCTCCATAAATGAAACCTTTGAAAGTGCTGCTGATATCTCTAACATCCTTATCTACATTACAGATACTAGTGATGCTAAATTCATAGGAGAATTTAACTGTGAAAATGCTTTAAACTAAGTTTTTCTCTGCATGGAACCAATTTTGGTATCAACCAGACATGACAAATGAAGGAAAAGAGAAGATTACGAGTATGAAGAAGAACCTGAGAGTGATGAAGATGAAGAAAATGAGGGAACTGCTGCAGCCCCAACTCTACCAAAAATACAGCCCAAGGTTTTGCACCACCCACAGAACCTTACCTGCACCATATGGCTTACCATGTGTGGGTCTGCTAATCTTAAGCAGCCTGTTTGGCCACCACTTGTTACCTGCAGTTCTGCAACCCTATCCAAAGGTCAGAACTACCCGATCAATCAACCATAGCAAAACCTTGCAGGGTACTTTTCATATCAACCAAGAGCATAAAGCTTGATCACCCTGGGAAGGCTATCATGAGGTATGACCAGGAATGCCTGGGGTGGCCAAGGACTAATGTATGACAAGGAAACCCAGAAGCTGATCAGTGGAATGCCTTGTTAAGATTAGAATCATGGCCGGAGGTCTGGGGTAAGGTTTTGATTACAATATTTGGTTCCTAAACAGTTAAAAATTATCTGGTCAACAGACTCATATCCCCCCTGAAGCACTAGATGACAAAAATACATTTTTTATTTTCACCCATTTTTTCCTCCTTACCTCTATAACTGATGTTGTACGATTATTCTATCACTGAAAAGTCCACAATCTCGCTCATTGAGCAGCATCCTGCATTATGTAGCCTGTACCATGACTCCCATGTATCTGTGTGGTGTTGCCTGATGCAACAAATGGTGCCCAAACAGGGACCCCGCAACCCCACTTCTCAAAGCCCAGGGAAGGCAATGGGATGTCCTCTCAAGCCTGTTTGAAAGGCTTCACAGACCCAGAGTCTGTGATGAAGCGGTAAGAAGGCATTTTCAGTCATGTCCTTCCAATCATCTCTCTTCCAAATCAGCCTGGTAATAGGCCCATGGACCTGGACTCTATGTGTCTTTGCAATTAAATCTTTCTCTTAGAAACATGGGTAACAATCTCAGAGTAATCATAAAAAAACTTATAGCTTTTCTACTAACCCAAGGATATGATGTGTCTGATAAAGAACTCACTCGGTTTGTAAAGGCAATTAAAACCCATTGTCCCCGGACTCCTCAAAAAGGAATCTTACATTTAAAAGCCTAGAAAAATTTAGAAAGTCATTTACAGAGAGATTTAGAGACAACACCTATCTCTCATTTTAAAATATGGAATTTATCTAAATTGGCTATTCAGTCTCTAGATAAGGAAGTCTTAATGAACCTTAAAGAACATGCCATATCTCAGATGGAGCTAACACTCCTCCTCCACAAATAAATACTAAAAAAGAAGCTTCACTGTGCTCTCCTGAGTCTGACCCTACTCATAACCTCTCTCCAGAGGCTCGTGCTGGGAAACTTTTCAGTCAAGTAGAAGGTGCTACTGTACATTACTAGATCTTTTGGTAAGTTCCAAGAAATCCTAAAGGAATCTCAGTATCTTACCACCACTCCAAATCCTCCAGTCTCTCAGAATCTCTT
Source organism: Scalopus aquaticus (assembly GCA_004024925.1). Taxonomy (NCBI): domain Eukaryota; kingdom Metazoa; phylum Chordata; class Mammalia; order Eulipotyphla; family Talpidae; genus Scalopus; species Scalopus aquaticus. Next base: position 23,302 of record PVIJ01015883.1, read on the forward strand.
AAAAGTGAAAGGCTATAGAGAGTTTCTTTTTCTCCACCTCCTTTCCAGCATTTGTTGTTGCCTTCATTTTTAATGTGTGCCATCCTCACAGGTGTGAGGTGGTATCTCATAGTGGTTTTGATTTGCATTTCCTTGATTATAAGTGATGTTGAGCATTTTTTCATGTATCTGTTGGCCATTTGCTTTTCTTCTTTGGAGAAGTGCCTTTTTAGGTCTTCTGCCCATTTTTGGACTGTATTGTTAGCTTTGTTTTTGACTGGTGGTGGGAATGTGAACTGGTCCAACCACTATGGAAATCTGTATGGCGATGACTCAAACTGCTCAACATGGAGCTTCCATACGACCCAGCAATACCACTTTTGGGAATCTACCCAAAGGACACAAAAACACTAATCCGAAAGGATACATGCACCTGTATGTTCATTGCGGCACTATTCACAATAGCAAAGGTATGGAAGCAACCCAGATGTCCAAAAATAGATGACTGGGTCAAGAAGATGTGGTACATATACACAATGGAATACTATTCAGCATTCAAAGAAGATAAACACATGCAATTTGCAGTGACATGGATGGAATTAGAGGGGGTCATACTCAGTGAAACAAGCCAGAAAGAAAGAGAAAAATATCGAATGGTTTCACTTATAACAGGACTATAGGGAAACCAAATAGGAGAGAGACACTTGCGGGGGTGGGAGGAGGGGGAGGATAAGGGCACAAAATGGAGTAGAAAAGAACACAAGGGACCACAGAGATGGATCACGGGTGAATTGATGGTGGGTTATCCAAGGGGAATACAAAATTTAAAAGATATAATAAAAATATATATTAAAAAAAAGTGGCAGGCTATAAGGTAACAGGCAACAGAAGATCTCTGATAACCATCAAAAGGAGAATCTCCTATCTTGGTAAAAGAAACTTGTATTTAAATAATTTGGAAACTATAGGGCAATGGCTAAGTCAATCAGCCAGTCTAATAAGAAAATCTCACCTTTCCATTTGGACTCTGTCAATTAGCACTAAGACTCCTTCAAGGGGGTAAAAATTATTACATCCAAATGGCCTGGGAGCTCCTGCCCTAACTCATTCTCCTAACCCTCTTGTGCAGCCAAGATCCAGAAGCGGGGCTACTGCTTCTGACAAGTTTTCAGCCACTTTGTAAAAAAATGTTTTCAAAAAAGACAAAAAAAAAATGTTTCAAGCTTTTCCAGTTATCCTAAAAAGAGGCCAGAGTCCTGGAGAGTAGAGTTTGCCATTTGCTGTCTTAAAAAATAAAATAAAAAGATATTTCTAAAAATGGTGTTCAAAGTTCATTTATATATTAAAAAATTTGTTAAGGTTATAGAAAACAGGTATAATATGACTACATGAAACTAAAAGGTTATATCAAACAGTACCAACCCTCTACAGTTGGCTGGTGGGAAGCTGGCCCTGGTCTCAACAAGAAGCTGCCTGGACTTTTTCCGGTGTTGAGATCATCAGCAACTCTACTGTCTTCCTGCTGTGGGGGACTGGACTTTCCTTTTGTCCACCTTGAAATACTGTTCTGGTCTATTCTGTAGGTAAAAAATTCTATTTCCCTGTATTTCCTACAAAATGCTTACTGGCAGAGTAAACTTCAAAATTGATTATTGAGCCTGTAAAAAGTTAAGTTTCTTGTTAAAACTAATTAACCTGGTAAAAAATATAAAGTGAAAACATAACTTTGAGCTAAATTCCAAACCTCAGATTTTGATAAATATCTAAAAATGGACAAACTGCAAAAAAGATCTCAATCTATCTCTTCTCCTATCCTCAGGTTTTTTTTTTTTTTTTCTTCTGTCTTAAAAAATGCGGAGCTGTCCCCATCGTTGACCCGAGTTCGACGCCTGGTCAGGGAGATTCCCACATGGTGCGGCAGACCTCTCCTGCCTCGCCTGCTGCTCCCCTCAGCAGTGTACTTTTTTAAAAAAAAACATTTATTTGTACATACAAGCTGGGGTACAGGTCAGAGGCGGGGGGCGGGGCGGCGAGAGGGTTCACCAGAGACAGAGTGGGGAGCAGAACAGGCAGATCAGAAATACACTGCTGAGGGGAGCAGCGGGAGAGGCAGGAGAGCTCTGCCGCACCATGTGGGATTCTCCCAGGCTGGGCATCAAACCTGCATCGCACGCTGCCGACAGCTCCACAGCACAGCGCTCAACCGCTGTGCCACCAGGGAGGTCCACCCTCAGCAGTGTATTTCTGACTATCTACCTGTTCTGTTCCCCACTCTGTCTCTGGTGAACCCTCTCACTGCCCCACGCCTCTGGCCTGTACCCCAGCTTGTATGCATAAACAAATCTTTAAAAATTAAAAAATTAAAAAATAAATAAATGTGCTTGGTCTCAGTAAGGTAAAACAAAAACAATGTAAAGTCAAAAGGTAATTTCTCAAAAATACAAACTCAAAAATATTTCCTTATCTAAAAAAGTTAGTACAAACTACTTGACTTTAAAATTGTTGCAGCCTTGGACCCTAGGTTTCAAGGTATGGTTAAAATTAAATAATTACTCTATGTAAGGATTTTAGCTTCTATCTTATTGAAAACCTCCTTGATATAAAAGAATATTAAAAACTTGGCTAAATGGTATGTCAAACTTAAAAAAAAACTGATGTTAAATTTAATCAAAGTTTCTCAGTGTCTTCACAAATAAATTAACTACTTCTCAATATTAGTACACACGGCCAAAATTTTAAATATAAATCAAGATATCTATGTGTCTGGCTTTGTCTTTTACCTCCAGAGGACTAACTATAAATGGCGCCTATATAAATGCTAATAAAAATCCCAAATTTTGAGATTGCGATCTGCAATTATGGTAAAAAGAACTAGTTCAAAATTTAATGGTTTATTTCAAAGCATGCATGGCTTAAGTTTATAATGTTGGATATTAATACTTTTCATTCTATGTTTAAATATATTTACTTAAAAAACAAAACTCGTGTTATTCAACAACAACAAAAAAAAATTAAGCTGGTCTATGTTAATAAACATGTTAACCTTTTAATATTTATATCAAAACTTCTCTTAACAAAGTTCCTTCTAAAAAATCTAATCCACTTATCTTTTCCCCTGGGGGTACGGATATTACCTTTAAATATTACCTTTTTTCTTCCAGTAAATATCCTAACTTCTTTCCTTGTCTAGCTAAAACCACGAGTGGATGGGCTTCTCAGCCATACTAAGTCTCTCGCAAGTATACAAAAATTGTATATGATATTAAATTTTTCTAATATTTTTCGCTTTTTTTCTAATCTTTCTGTTGGGGGGAAAGGATGTCTGCAACAAACTCCACAGATAGGTTAATGGACCCCACCTCAGACCAAAGAGAGCCAAGACACTAAGGGCTACTAATTCCTTAATGCCATCATCATTGAAGAGAGAATTACTGGGAACTGAGGGGAGGAGTTAAGCAGCCAGGTTTGGTGTATAACCAGACTTGTGGACCTTGGGGGGCTTTTGGCTTCTTGCCGGCTACAGCATGCCATTGGATCTGGTAGGACGCATTTGCAGATCTCAGTCTCTCTCCCCCTCTCCCCGAGTTATTTATTTTTTTATTTCCCTTCCTTTTACAAATAGATCTTTTATTAACCTTTTTGTTTGTGCCTACAATTGATCTTATTATAAGTCCTTTTTTTTTAAGCGCACAAGTAAGAACCCACAATCAGGTACCCCATTGTATATCGGGGTTGCCCTGTAACACTTCTAGAGTTTGCCTAAAAAAGTAAACTTGGTACATAAAATTGTTACATTCACAACTCTAAAGTTAGTTTAAAATTCCAGTCCTAACAAAAAACTAAAGCCGTAATTGCTTTTTTCATCTTACATTTGTTCTTTTTATCATTATTTAAATGGTGGTTAAAATCTTTTATAAGACTAAGATTTTGCTAAGTTTAGTAATAAAAATTTGTTAATTATTTAAAACTTTCAGGTTTAGTTTTTGCTTCTTATTATAAAAAATAAATTTAATGTCATCTCACCTAAAAAAAAAATAAAGGATTTGTTTATGTAAACTGTCTAGGCTAAAGAGATGATAGCATAACAGCTACTACAATGTCTTACAATCTAAAAATTAAAAAGGGCTTCCCTGGTGGTGCAACGGCTTAAGTCTCAACCTATGAAGCTATCCTCAGTCATGCAGCCTCCAGCCAGGGAGATCTCCAGCCAGGGAGATTTCCAGATGGCACAACAGACCTCTCCCACCTCACCCACTGCTCTCCTTAGCAGTGTACTTCAGCCAGTCTGCCTGTTCTGCCCCCCACTCTGTCTCTGGTGAATCTTCTCACCACCCCACACCTCTGGCCAGTTCTTGTATGCATCAATAAACAAATCTTTTTTTAAAAAAATCAAGTAAAATGTATTAACTCTACAAGTAAAGTGATACTGTGTTTAATAAAAAAAAATGTATTCTAAATGGGTATTTTAAAGGCCTGAAAAATGGTTTAGTAATAAAACAAAAAAGTGTTAAAAGGTCTAAAAAAATTAGTAAAACAGTACAAAATATGTTAAAGGTGTAAAAAAGTTATCTTAAAAATGTTACATGCTAAAATAACTTACTGTAAAAATATTTAATTTTAATATCAGTGGTATACTTATGTAAAACCACACTTTAATTTCTTTTTCATCTACAATAAAGGCTCAAGTATTCTTAAATTGCTTTTACTAGTTCTTGGTAACAAATTAAAAACTGTTTAGGTAATCCAAAAATCTTGGTACTCTTTTACACTCATGCTCAGCAAAATAAGCCAGAAAGAGAAAAATATCTAATGGTCTCACTTATAAGAGGAATATAGGGGAACCCAACAAGAAAGAGACACTCAGCAAGGGAGGGGGAGGATAAGGGCTCAAAACAGGGTAGAAAAGAGCACAAAGGACTATGGTGATGGGTCACGGGTGAATCAGTGGTGGGCTACCCAAGGGGAATACACAATAATGTAAAAGATATAAATAATAAAGACCCCCCTAAAAAAAAAACACTAAAAAATAAAAATGCTTATCACTCTAAGAAATTCAGTATTTTATAAAAATATGTAAATTTGTTAATCCTATAAGAACTGCTTTCCCAAACAAGATTTTAATCTTGTAGGGGCTCCTAAGACTCCTACTTTACGTTTACCTGACTTGGTCATATTAAGGACTTTAAAACACATTAACTGGCTATCGCCAGCTCCTGAGATTCCCACTTAGGCTCTTACTGAGCTATGTGCTTCCCTAAACGGTAATCCATCCCCCTACATCTCATCCAGACCTGTTCACTCAAAAACAGTATTTCTTAGTCAGCTTCACTTCCTCTTGTTTGGACAGGTGTGACCCTAAAATCTCTTTCCTTGCTTATTTTAAACACTCCCTATTCTCCTACAGGGACTATTGGACAATTAACCTTACCTTTTCACATTGCTGAATGGCTTTTTCCTTCCCTCACAGCCTAAAAATTGTCTAACTACTTATTTTTCTCAAAGATGTTCCTTGTTACAAAAAGGTCGTTTTGTTGTCGGTCTTTATACGTCTATGATCCTGGCTCTATTAACACAGGTCTCTCCAAACAGGAGACAAAAATGGCTCCTTGCTCAATCAGAAGAATTTCAAATTGTTTTCCAGGATTACGTCAGATCATTCTTTTATTCCTCTACCTCCCCCTCCAAATAAACGCATTCAATCCCTACAGCTTCTCTCTATTCATTCCTTCACTGTTAATTCACCCATTTCCCTGGATCTTACTATCTTTGCTGATGGCTCCTCCACCACAGGACATGGAGTCATGTTCTGGCACACAAGACTCAGATGCCTCCTGACAAACTACCTATCCTGCACCTTTCCCTTCAGCCCAATGAGCTCAATTAGCAGCTATTATCTTGGCTCTTTCCTCATTTCCTTCACAGTCACTTAATATCATTTGACTTATATGTTACCTCCCTGGTACAAAATATCTTCTCTGCCCTTCTTAACACTAATATTAATAAAATCCTATTATCAACTTTTTCTTTACAAAATGTACTTCGGAGAGCATGCCCCCAAAACATGGCGGCAACAGATGCTAGGATCAGGCTCTCCCACAAAAATTTGATTTATGGAGATAAAATCCCTAATTTTGCGAACTGATCTGAGAACTGGATACCCTACACAATACAATCATCCCTGTGGGTGCTTTAGACTTGAAGATAACCCTAAGAGTCGGAGTAAAGAGAAGAGAAAAGACATAGGACCCCACACGGAGGAACAACAACAAGGAGAGGTGGGCAAAACGGCTTCCTTGAGTGCCGCTGAATACAAGATTAAACTGAGTTGGGTCGGAAGGCTCCAGCCAACCAACAGGGAGCGTGACCCCCACTCCCTCACCCCACAAACCCCCTCTTCTCCCTGCGTGGCAGTGCTGAAGCACAGGAAAGTGTGAGGGTCACTGTGTTCCATCCTCCACCTGGAGCTAGGTGACATATTAGTGGGGAGGAGTTGCAAAAAAGAAAGACTGCCAGCAACTTGTAGAGAGCACCCCCTCGTGGAGTAGAAGGGCCCAAGCAGTGGAAAAGAAACTTAAGACCAGTAACTTTCAACCCCTCCCCACCAGGCATAACCCCAGGGGCAGGGATAGCCCCCAGGCAAACACTGGAGGAAAGGGGGGAAAAAGGGGGTGTGAGAGAAAAAGAACAGAAAGACTCCTAGCAACTACAACACGACAGCAGCGACAGCAGGGCAATAGCAACATCTGACACTGGAAAGGGGGTGGTTGAACCTTAGCAGGGGGCCCACCCAGAAACTCCAAAACCCAGGATCAAAAGGACTACAAAACTCTTCTCAAGTTTACAACTGCACAATACATTTTTTTTTTTTGCCTACAAACCACCCCTTCTACTACCCTAATTCCACTCAGAACTGGAAACACATTGGAGACATGCCACGAGAGACACAGAAATTCAACAAACAAACAAAAAAAATCTGGAAGATATCCAGCCACAGCCAAGGCAACTCAGACACTAGGAAACCACAAACACTCCTCAGAGCAAGTAGAACCAAGAGTCATGCCCACCGGCAACAACAGCACAGGAACGCTACGATCAGAGCAAAACAGAAAGCCAACAACAGGAAGAAAAAAATGTTACAAATGACTCTCAAAACAATACACCACAGAAAGAAAATCCTTCTCCAGAATCCAATAATATGGACATAGAAGATTACAATGCCTAATAGATAAAGAATTCAAAATAGCCATAACAACAACAACAAAAAAGATAGAAATGAAAAGAAAAAAGAACTGAGGAATATAAATGAAGAACTGAAGAACGAGAATGAATCCATAAAGAAGAAATTGAAGGAAATGGAGGATTTACAAATATTAGTAGAGAGCCAGAAAAGTAGATTAAAACAAATGGAGGGAAGAATAAGCACTCTGGAAGATAAAGATACTGAAAGAACCAATACAGAAAGGGAAAGAGAAAAATGAAGGGAAAAGAAATGAGAAAAAGCTTCGAGAACTATCTGACATCATGAAAAAAGTAAACATCAGAGTCATAGGAATCCCAGAGAGGAGAGGAGCGAGACAAAGGAACAGAGAAACTTCAAGGAGATAATTGAAGAGAACTTTCCAAACATGAAAAAGGAAACAAAAATTGACATACAGGAAGCCAGAAAATCTTCAAATATTACAACGAAAGAAAAAAAAAAACAAGAAATATGATAGTAAAACTATCGAGAATTCAGGACAAGGAAAATATATTGAAAATGATGAGGACAAAGAAACAACCTACAAAGGAAAGCCAATCAGGCTGACATCAGATTTCTCCGAAGAAACACTACAGGCAAGAAGAGAATGGAGAGACATATGTAACATACTACAGGCCAACAAATGTCAACCAAGAATACTCTACCCTGCAAAGCTCTCCTTCCTCTATGAAGAATATGGACCTTCTCTGACAAACAAACTACAGAAATTCATCACTACCAAACCCCCACTCCAAAAATACTGCAAGAAACCATGAAGACAAAACCAATAGAGGAAAGACCAGGAAATACAGAATAAGGTAAGGATTAGAATCACAAAAAGGTAAACGAAAAGACAAATATTGATGACAAATATTAATATCGATGACAGTATATCAATATTAACTCTAAATGTAAATGGACTAAACACACCTATAAAAAGACAGAATAGCAGGATGGATAAAAAACCAGAACCCAACCTTCTGCTGTCTACAGGAAACACATTTAATTGCAAAAGATAAAGAGATTAATAGTTAAAGGATGGAAAACAATCCTACAAGCAAATGGGCCAAAAGAGGTGGCAGGAACAGCTTTACTTGTATCAGATAAAATAGACTTCAAACTTTAGAAGGTAAAAAGAGACAAAGCTGGTCACTACATCATGATAAACGGGACAATAAAACAGGAGGATATAACACTCAACATATACTCCCCAAATGAAGGAGCACCCAAATATATCAGACAATTATTATCATCCCTGAAAACAGACATTAAAGAAAATACATACATAGTAGGAAACTTCAATACCCCAGCTTCACTAATGGACAGATCAACAAGACAACAAATAATCAAAGACACTAAAACTCTAAATAAGGACCTAGAGCACATGGGATTAACAGATAACGATCACTTCACCCCCGAAAAATTGAATACACATTTTTCTCAAGTGCACATGGAACATACTCCAGGATCGATAACATATTAGGCCACAAAACAAACCTCAACAGATACACTAATATCAAAATCGTACCAGCCTTCTCCTCCAATCATAAAGGAGTCAAACTGGAAATAAACCGTGAAAAGAAAAAAAAGAAACCCTCTTACCTCATGGAGACTGAAGCCTACATTACTGGAAGATCAATGGATCAATGAAGAGATCAAAAGAAAAAATTAAAAAATATCTAGAACTGAATGACAACGAGGACACAACCTTCCAGAACATATGGGACACAGCAAAAACAGTAATAAGAGGAAAATATATAGCATTACAAGCTCATATCAAGAAACAAGAAACAAGAAACAACTCATACAATTTAATCTCCATCTCAAAGGACTAGAAAATGAACAAAAAAACCTCAAAAGCCTGTTTAAGAAAGGAAATAATAAAAATCAAAGCAGAAATAAACAAAATGGAAATTAAAAAAAAAAAACAATCCAGAAGATCAATGAAACCAAAAGCTGGTTCTTTGAAAAAATAAAATAGACAAACGACTAGCTAGGCTTACAAAGAAAAAATGAGAGAAAACACAAATAAATATGATCATAAATGAAAGAGGGGAAATCACAACAGACACAACAAAAATCAAAAGAATAATTAGAGATTACTATAAACAGCTATACGGAAACAAGTACAACCACCTAGAGGAAATGGACAAATTTCTAGAACTATACAATCACCCAAAACTAGACAAAGAAGATATAGAACACCTAAACAGACTAATCACAAGCAGTGAAATTTAAACAGTAATTAAAAACCTCCCCCAAAACAAAAGCCCAGGACCAAATGGTTTCACAAACGAATTCTACCCAACATTCAAAAACGAAATAGTCCCTATGTTACACAAACTCTTTTAAAAAAATCAAGGAAGAACTACCAAATACATTCTATGAAGCAAACATTACTCTAATACCAAAACCAGACAATGACAACACAAAAAAGAACTACAGACCAATCTCCCTAATGAATACTGATGCAAAAATATTTACCAAATCTTGGCCAACTGGATCCAACAATGCATCCAAAAGATAATACACCATGACCAAGTGGGATTTATTCCAGAGACACAAGGATGGTTCGACATCAGAAAAATCAATGTAATCCAACATAACAAAATGAAAAATAAAGACCATATGATCATATCAAAAGATGCTAAGAAAGCATTTGACAAAGTGCAACACCCATTTATGATAAAAGCCCTTGAAATCCTTGGGATAGAAGGAACATACCTCAACATAATAACAGCCATATATGACAAACCCACAGCCAATATTATCGTCAACAATGAGAAGCTGAAGGCCTTTCCACTAAGATCAGGAACAAGGCAAGGAGGTCCACTCTCACCATTGCTTTTCAATATAATACTGGAAGTCCTAGCCAGAGCAATTAGACAAGAGGAAGACATTCAAGGGATCCAAAGAGGAAAAGAAGAAATTAAACAGTCTCTATTTGTAGACAATATGATAATACATATACAAAACCCTAAAAACTCCATAGAAAAACTACTCAAAATTATACACCAGTTCAGTAAAGTAGCAGGATACAAAATAAATGCACAAAAATCAGTAGCATTCCTCTATGCAAACATCCAATCTGAAGAAGAAATTAAGCGATCCATCCCCTTCAAAATCAAAACCAAAAAAAAAAAAAAATCAAATATCTTGGAATAAATCTAACAAAAGACATAAAGGACTTATACAAAGAAAACTATAAAACACTGTTGAAAGTAATAGAAGACACAAGAAAAAGGAAAGGCATCCCTTGCTCATGGATTGGAAGGATTAACATTATCAAAATGGCAATCCTACCAAAAGCAATTTACAGATTCCACACTATTCCAAATAAAAATCTCAATGACATTCTTCAAAGAAAAAGATCGAATACTGATGAAATTCATATGGAACCACAAAAGACCTCACATAGCTAAAGCCCTCCTGACTAAAAAGAAAAAAAAAAAAAAAACGGAGGAATTTCACTCCCTGATTTCAAACTATACCACAAAGCCATAATAATTAAAACAACATGGTACTGGAACAAAAACAGACAGAAAGACCAATGGAACCGAATAGAATACCCAGAATTAAAGCCGCATATCTTTGAACAACTAATCTTTGACAAAGGAGCAAAGAAAATGCAGGGGAACGAGGACAGTCTATTCCATAAATGGTGCTGGGAAAACTGGACAGCTGCATGCAAAAAAAAAAATGAAGCTAGACTACTTCACACCCTGCACAAAAGCCAACTCAAAATGGATAAAAGACTTGGACATAAGACCTGAAACCATAAAATTTATAGAAGAAAATATAGGCAAAACTCTACACCTCAGCAAAATCTTGAAAGACACATCCCCTAAAGCAAAGGAAGTGAAAGACAAGATAAACAGATGGGATTATATCAAAATAAAAAGCTTTTGTACAGCAAAAGAGATATTAACCCAAACTAACAGACACCCTACCAACTGGGAGAAGATCTTTGCACACAATACATCTGATAAAGGACTAATACAAACATTTACAAGGAACTCACACAACTCAACAACAACAAAAAAAGCCAATAACCCAATCAAAAAATGGGCAGAAGAGCTCAAAAGGCACGTCTCCAAAGAAGAAAAGCAAATGGCCAACAGATACATGAAAAAATGCTCAACATCACTTATAATCAAGGAAATGCAAATCAAAACCACTATGAGATACCACCTCACACCTGTGAGGATGGCACGCATTAAAAATACAGGCAACAAC
>PVIJ01015884.1:0-34750 GCA_004024925.1 Scalopus aquaticus
AGCGTTGACACGAGTTCGACGCCCGGCCGGGGAGAATCCCACATGGCGCGGCAGACCTCTCCTGCCTCGCCCGCTGCTCCCCTCAGCAGTGTATTTCTGATCTGCCTGTTCTGCTCCCCGCTCTGTCTCTGGTGAACCCTCTCGCCGCCCCACGCCTCTGGCCTGTACCCCAGCTTGTATGTAAAAAAAAAAAAAAAAAGAAAAAGAAAAAGGAAATTTCTAGCAAAGTGCGCAAGGACATGGACTTCAAAGAACTGGCTCCCCAAATACAATTTTTTTAAGATTATGCATACAAGAGCTGGGGTGCAGGCAGAGGGGCAGCGGGGAGACAGGAGGGGTCTGCTGCGCCCTGTGGGAAGCCCCCTGGCCAGGGATCGAACTCGTGCTGCAGCAGAACACTCAGCCCGAGCCCCGTGCTGCTCTCCAGGTTAAGACGCTCCCTGGGATTCTGCAAGGCATTTCATTTCACGGCGGGACGAGAAAGGGTGTGGAGGGACGCACGGAGCCAAAGAAGTAATCGGAAGGATGTGGGAAGGGAGCGAGCCCCGGAGCGGCTGCGGGAGGCTCTAGTCTTCCGGTTTCAGTTGCAAAGCCAGCTGGAAGCAGAGGGGTGGAGCCTCGGGCAGGAAAGGAGCAGGCGCCGGCCCAGACCGGTCTGCAGCAGGAAAGGGCCCCACCGCCTGCAGGCACAGCCCCCCCACAACTGCGGGGCTGGGGCAGGAGCAGCCCCCGGCCAGGCCCCGGCAGCCCCACCGTGTCAGCACCTGCCTGCGCAATCCACAGGCAGACCTGGGGTCTCGAGCCGCCAACCGGACCTGCATCTTCACCCCGCCCCATCCCCGTCCACGCTGCTCCCTTCTTAACTGGCCCAGGGTGCAGCCGTCCAGGCCGGACGGTCACTGTCGGCTCTCGCAGACGGAGAGGGAGTTTTGCAGCCCTTGGGAGGTCTTCAGAGGCCTCGAGCGCTGCATGGGGGACAGGCAGCTTTCCCCTCACAGCTCCCTGGCGCCCCTCAGCCTTTAGCGGGCTCACAGCCCCCGCGGAGAGATGCCGCCCTTCGTCCCCCAGCCAGGTGTCACCTGTCACACGCAGGCACCGCTGCCTCGGCCCCGGTGTCCATCATCACAGGCGCCCTCGCCCAGCCTGCGCCCCTCAGCCCGGCGTCCACGCCACCCAGGAGGCGGCCAGCCCACAGGTGGCAGCCACGAGCCCGGCAGCGGGAGGGCAGGAAGCCCAGTGACTGACCCACGCCACCCCTCTCCACGTTCAACACCCAGACCCAAGCTGGTGGCAGGTGTTCGCAGGAATTTTTTTTTTTTTTTAAGATTTTTATTTTGGGCCACCCTGGTGCGCAGAGGTTAAGTCTCAGCACTACGAAGCTATTGGCAGCCATTGAGGCCTGCGTTTGATCCCCGCAACTCTGGCCCGTACCCCAGCTCTTGTATGCATAAATAAATCTTTTTTAAAAAGATTTCAGAGCCTCCCTGGTGACGCAATGGTTACGAGCAGTGCTGTGGAGCTGTTGGCAGCTGCGGCGCGAGTTCGACGCCCGCCCCGGGAGCTTCCCACAGGGCGCAGCAGACCTCTCCTGTCTCCCTGCTGCTCCCCTCACCAGTGGGTTTCGGTCGATCCGCCTGTTCTGCTCCCCACTCTGTCTCTGGTGAACCCTCTCACCGCCCCATACCTCTGGCCTGTACCCCAGTTTGTACGCATAAATAAATCTTTAAAAATAAAAATAAAAAAGATTTCATTTATTTTTGCACAGAAGAACTGGGGTGCAGGCCAGAGGTAGAGAGTGAGCAGATCCACCAGAGACAGAGTGGGGCGCAGAACAGGCGGATCCACCGAGATCCACTGCTGAGGGGGCAGCGGGAGACAGGAGGGGTCTGCGGCGCCCTGTGGGGCTTGAACTCGTGCCGCAGCGGAGACAGCCCGAGACTGACCCCCGGCCACAGGGGGGCCCCTTCACCGGGAGTTAGTGAGCCCAAATGGCCCCTAGCAGAAGCCCCGCCAGCAGGCCTCGGCGCAGGGAACCCCCAGAGGCCGGACTCGGTCACCTTCCCGACAGGCACATCCTGCCGCGGACGCTTCCCCGGAGGCGCCCCCCGGCGCGCAGCGGGCAGCCGTGGGCAGCAGGGACCAGGTGCGACGACACGGGAGCCCACATCGCCCCTCGTGGGCTCCGTCACGACGGGCCGCGCCGCCCAGCCCCGCTGCCCCCGCCCCACACTCGGCCCTGGGGGCGCCGCTTCGGGCCCCAGGCACCCGCTCGGTCTGGACGGCGCGGCCAGGGGGCACCGCGGCGCCGGGAGCCCCGCACCGGGGCCCCGCCCAGCGGCCAGTGCGGCCAAGGGCAGCGGCAGCCGCGGGCCAGGGGTCAGGGAGGGCCCGGCCACGTGACCGCAGCACTCACCGGCGCGCTCGGTCCTGGCCGGGCGGGGTGGCCCGCAAGGCGCCGTCCGGCTCTCCGGGTCCGCGCCTGGCCGCGCGTCGCTTCCTGGCCGCGACCCCAGACGCAGGGGCGCGCCACGCGAGCTCGCGAAGGGCCCGCGAAGGCCCCGAGTCCGCGCCGCGGGAGCGAGGAGCCCGCTGTCCTGCGGGCCTGTCCGAGCCCGGCGCCCGCGGCCGGCGCGTCCTGGGAAGGTTCCCGAAGAGCTCGCGGCGGCTTCTGGGCTTCGGCCCGCGGCTGACATCCCGGCCCCGGCGCGGCCGCTTCCCAGGAGCCGCGGGCGCCGCAGCCGGGCGCGAGGGCTGCGCCGTGACCCCGCCGGGGCGGCCCAGGCCACACGCCCGGCGTGGACGTCGGTGGCCGCCGCTCAGCGACAGCGGGAGCTACCGGGACCTCGCGGGCGGCTGGACGGGCGGCCGCTCGCCCCCAGCTGGTCTCGGCGCGCGAGGTCCCACGGGGCCGCCCGGCGTCTTCGCCCCGGTGTTGCCCCGAAACAGGGCAGGCGCCCCACGACGCGGCGGGCGGGGCAAACAGGGTCCTGGAGCCCCCAGGGGCTTTTCGGGCTTTTCACCATCTTCGCGCACCGCCTGCGGAGAGGCCTCCAGGCGCGGGGGGGGCGGGGGCCCCACTCTCTCGGGCCCGGCGTCTCCACTGCTCGCCGCCGCAGGGTCTTCTGCCTCCACAGCAGCTGCTGCCGCCCTTACAGGCTCAGGCTCCCGCCTGGTGCGCGCACGCAGCGCGCCCACGCACGCCCCAGGCGCCGCCGCAGGCCCGTGCGCGACCGCAGGCGTCGGCCTGGATGCCGATGGCGGAGGGCGGAGACGCCTGGCCGCTCCGTTCCCCACGCGGGGCTCGCAGGGGCCCTTCCCGCGCTCTGCGCGCTTGGGGGTGCTGGTCGCAGCTCCGTGTGACACGCTGGTTTCTCCGGGAGAAGGGACGGAAGACACAACCTAGAAAAACGTCCGGAACGGACGAGCCACAGGCGCTTAGCCTGGGCCTGCTGCTCCTGCCCGTGCGCGTGGGGCTCCAGGGCGCTTGCCCGCCTCGGCGCGCTGGGGAAGCAGCCTCGCCCGCGGGGCACGCGTGCGTTTGTGCAGCCACGAGCGCCGCCACGCGGGGCTGAAGGGCCCGCCCCGGCCCCTCTCGCGGGCTGGGCCCCCACCCCGTGCGCGCTCGCCGCCGCCCCCCCCCGCCGCCTCCCGGGCTGGCCCGCAGCTTCGGGGCGGGCGCCCGAAACAGACCACGGGGAATTCCTGCTGGTTCTAGAAAGAGGCCTGGCCCAGGGCTCTGCCGGAGTCTGACTCCATCTCCCACCCCAGACCCGGGAACGGGGTCCCTGGGGGCAAACTGGCGGGGGTACCTGCGTGGAGGTAGCGGGAGGCCGGGGGGCTTGGGACAGTCAGGCCAGGCCCCAGCTGTGTCCAGCCAAGTCAGTCCCGTGGGGTGGGGGGTGGGGGTGTCCACAGCTGTACTGTGCTGACCAGGCCCCTGGGGAGGGGGCGCTGGGCGGTGCAGGAAGGCAGCGGGGAGCAGTGGGGAGCGGCAGTCGGCTGTCTCTGCCGACACCCGCCCGCCCAGGCCGGGCTCCGCACACCTGCCGCCCAGGTGCAGCCACCCGCCCCCCTCCCCGAGCCCGCAGCGCAGGGAAGGTGAGGCCGCCTGGCGCCGGCCCCCGCATCTTCCAGCAGGAAGCCAGATGACCGGCTAATTCTTGGAGGGTCAGGCTGGGGGCGTTGCCTCGTCCCAAAGGCAGGGGACCAGCGGCCAGCCTGCTCGCCCGCACGCCCCAAGGGCTGCTGCGGAGGCCAGGGCACAGCCCAGCTCCTACTCCCAGATACCCAGGACCAGCCCAGATGACCCGAATGCTGCAGAGGGCAAGCAGGGCGGGGCAGGGCGCGTTGGGGAAGACCGTCAATGCTGAATGGGGGGCCTGGTGGGGCACTCTGAATTTAGTGACCCCAGGGGAAGCAAGACTGTCCTGCAGGGTCCCCAGGCAAAGGCCCAGCTTGAGTTACAGCTGCCCCCTGGTCAGGAGCTCCCTGAGAGGCTGAGAGCCGGCACCCCAAAAGGGAGAGGGCGCTCCCCCAGGAACAGCGCGAGGAGCCACTGCACGTGCAGACCCTGTCCCGGAGATCTGCCCCGCCAAGGCGACAGGGGCTGGGGCTGGTCCTCCGGCCGCCGCTGGGTCTGGGGTCCTCAGGGTGCGTCAAATTCTCCCGCCACTGCGGTTCTTCTGCTCTTCTAGTTCTAACAGTTATAATTTGCAACATTTTTTTTTTTAAGATTTATTTATACATACAAGCTGGGGTACAGGCCAGAGGTGCGGGGTGGTGAGAGGGTTCACCAGAGACACAGTGGGGAGCAGAACAGGCAGATCAGAAACACACTGCTGAGGGGAGCAGCGGGCGAGGCAGGAGAGGTCTGCCGCACCATGTGGGATTCTCCCTGGCCGGGCGTCGAACTCGCGTCGCCGCTGCCGACAGCTCCACAGCGCAGCGCTCAACCGCTGCGCCACCGGGGAGGCCCTAATTTGCAACATTTTAATGCTACCTTTCCTGTGTTAAAATTCATGAAAGCAAAAACTCAACCGGCTGCAAGTTTTATTAAGATGCAATATCTGGGCCTCCCCGGTGGCGCTAGGGGTTAAGTTGCAGCCTATAAAGCTATCCACACCCACTGCAGCACGAGTTCGATCCCCGGCCAGGGAGCTTCCCACAGGGCGCAGCAGACCCCTCCTGTCTCCCCTCAGCAGTGGACTTCAGTGGATCCGCCTGTCCTGCTCCCCACTCTGTCTCTGGGGAATCCTCTCACCCCTGCACCTCTGGCCTGCATATTTTCTATGCAAAAATAAAATCTTTTTTAATAAAAGATGCTGTAGGGCCTCCCCGGTGGCGCAGCGGTTGGGCACTGCGCTGTGGAGCTGTCGGCAGCGGCGACGCGAGTTCGACGCCCGGCCGGGGAGAATCCCACAGGGCGCGGCAGACCCCTCCTGCCTCGCCCGCTGCTCCCCTCAGCAGTGTGTTTCTGATCTGCCTGTTCTGCTCCCCACTCTGTCTCTAGTGAGCCCTCTCGCCGCCCCACGCCTCTGGCCTGTACCCCAGCTTGTATATATAAATAAAATAAATCTTAAAAAAAAAAATATGCTGTAACTATCTTATTCTGTTTAATGATCTTTCAAGTCAAAGCGGCACCTGTTCACCGCCCTTCCCGCTGGGTGCCACCTCCCTTCGTCAAAGTCCCTGCTCTTCCGGGCCGCCCCCAGCCCGGCTGCCCCAGCTTCAGAGCCTGGATTCCCTCTGGCTGTGTAACAGTACGTGGTCATCACAGAACACTCGTGGAAAGGGGAAGGAAGCCGTCCTGTGGCTCACAGATCGATCTCACACCCTGGCGACACACGCAGTGTTCTCCTGCGCCCTCCCCTGTGCGTCTACGGATGTTGGTAGGTGGCGGTGAGATGGCGCTGTGTCTGTCCCTAGTCGGTTTCACTGCCCACACATGGGGTTCCCGCGGTGGTGGTTAGAAGACCCTCGAAGAATCGCAGGGAGCATCTCGGCCCGGCGGGCTGCGGGGCTTTTCCAACTCCCCACGAGCTCCACGGCAGGGCCAGAGGCATGCGAGCCAGCCTCCCTGCGCTTCTGGATGGCTGTCACCTACTCGGGACATTCCCCAGGCATGGACTCTCCTCAGGGATGGGCAGAGTGGCCTCAGGGATGAGGCAGCCTTGGCCGGCCGTGCCCCAGAAGCCCTGGAGCCTTCTCCCACCCACCCACGGTGCAGAAGCACCAGCTCCCCACAACTTCCACCTGGGCCTTTTAAACTGGTTTTTAATTTAATCGAGGACTTGGGGTTTAAGATCACAAATAACTGCCTTGGGGTGAATTTGCCCTGCATCTGCCTTCAGATGACTCGTTTTCACGGGCCAGGCCGGGTGTCCCTGTTTCCATGCCCAGCGTTGTGTGGCCTGGAGGTGCCAGCTCCACCACCTTGGGCAGGAGGAAACAAACCAGGAGCCCCGCCCTTCGCAGGGGTCTCAGCCACAGAGGGCCAGACCAGCGCACGGGAGGGAAGGGGGCCGTGCGGCCGGGCCACAGGCGGCGCATTCTCCCCTGGCACCTTGGCCTTGCCTGCAGAGCACTCAAATGCACGCGTCTCCACGGGACTCTCAAAGCCAAAAGAGCGAACTTCCCCCCAAGCCCAACATTCCTGGTGCGTAGGCTCTGGGGCTCAGCCCAACTTACCCTAAAATGTGCCATTCTGGCATATTGATTAATTTTTTTTAAGATTTATTTATTTACGCATACAAGCTGGGGTGCAGGCCAGAGGTGGGGGGGATGAGAGGATTCACCAGAGACAGAGTGGGGAGCAGAACAGGCAGATCCACTGAGACACACTGGTGAGGGGAGCAGCAGGGAGACAGGAGAGGTCTGCTGCGCCGTGTGGGAAGCTCCCCGGCTGGGTGTCGAACTCTCGTCACTGCTGCCGACAGCTCCACAGCACAGCGCTTAACCGCTGTGCCACAGGAGGCCCCACTGGGGTTTTTTTAAAGATTTATTTATTAATGCATACAAGAGCTGGGGTATAGGCCAGAGGTGGGTGGGGGGGGTGAGAGGACTCCCCAGAGACAGAGTGGGGAGCAGAACAGGCAGATCTACTGAAATCCACTGCTGAGGGGAGCAGCAGGGAGACAGGAGAGGTCTGCTGCGCCCTGTGGGAAGCTCCCTGGGCTGGGATCAAACTCGTGCTGCAGTGGCTGCTGGCAGCTTCATAGTGCTGCAACTCAACCTGTTGCGCCACCAGGGAGGTCCATATATTGATTATTTTGAACTGAAGTTACTTAAGAACCAGCTGTCCAGGCTAGCAGAGACGTGACTGGCACATTCCTGTAAGGAAAGGGCAGAAAGCAGCATCACCAGAGAGGGCAGAGA
The DNA here is from genome assembly GCA_004024925.1 of Scalopus aquaticus. Taxonomy (NCBI): domain Eukaryota; kingdom Metazoa; phylum Chordata; class Mammalia; order Eulipotyphla; family Talpidae; genus Scalopus; species Scalopus aquaticus. Next base: position 7,375 of record PVIJ01015884.1, read on the forward strand.
GAGCTTGAAACAGGCTTTGTACTTCCTTACTGCTGAAGCCCAAAACATGTTTACTTCTCAGTTAATCTTTGGATATTAAGCAAAATGCTCTGATTATTTCTCCATCTATGGAAGCCTCATATATGTGAGATTAAATTTGCTTTTTTTCCCTGTTGTTAATCTGTCTTATTTTACTACTCTTATTAGGCCAGTCAAAGAACCTAGAAGGTTTGGCGACACATCCCTTTTTGTGGCTGAGCAGTATTCTGGGCCCAGTCTGCGTCCTCACGGATGGGCACGTGGGTTAGTTCCAATCCGGGACTAAAACGAATAAAGCTTCAACAAACATTCTGGCACATGTCCTTTCGTAGAGATACATTTTCTTTTCTCTTGGGTAAATAACTAGGTGAGCAATGCCTGGCTCATGGAGTTCATGGGGCCTTGGGAGGCGGGGCCGACGGTCTCCTTTAGAGCACACGGAAAACCAGCTCCCTGACACCGCCTGTGGGCTTTTCTCTCCCTCGTGATTTTCTCTGGTGTCTTTGTCAAAACTCAGAGGGCCCTGGACATGCCGGTCTGATTCTGGCCCCTCCTGAGTCCGATCCGCGCCCTCCGCCAGGCCACAACGCCGGGATCACACAGCTTTAGACGGAGCTTTGAGTCAGGTATGTAAACGCTCGCACTGTTCTTTTTTGAGACTGTTTTGAGGGTTCCAAGTCCTTTGTATTCCCTACAAATTTCAGAATTACTTGTCAGTTTCCCTCTGTTAGACATGCTGGGATTTTGATTGGGATTTTGTTAAATCCTTTCATCAATTTGGGAGGGACTGGGTATCTTTTAAATAGTGGACCTGAAAATTTTTAGCAATAAAGAAATCAAACTATTCTGAGGGGACCTTAGGACCTGAAAATTTTTAGTATAGAAAATTTCTTAAAATATTTCAGTTTTTAAGGGCCTCCCTGGTGGCGCAGGGGTTAAGTCTCAGCACTATGAAGCTATCCAGAGCCACTGCAGCACTTGAGTTCGATCCCCGGCCAGGGGGGCTGACCCACAGGGCACAGCAGACCTCTCCTGTCTCCCCACTGCTCCCCTCAGCAGTGGATTTCAATGGATCCACCTGTTCTGGTCCCCACTCTGTCTCTGGGGAATCCTCTCACCCCCACTCCTCTGACTGACACCCCAGTTCTTGTATGCATAAATAAATAAATCTTTTTAAAAATATATTTCAGGCCTCCCTGGTGGCGCAGCGGTTAAGTGCTGCGCTGTGGAGCTGTTGGCAGCGGCAACGTGAGTTCGACGCCCAGCCGGGGAGATTCCCACATGGTGCAGCAGACCTCTTCTGCCTCGCCTGCTGCTCCCCTCAACAGTGTATCTCTGTCGATCTGCCTCTTCTGCTCCCCACTGTCTCTGGTGAACCCTCTCGCCGCCCCACGCCTCTGGCCTAGACCCCAGCTTACATGCATAAATAAATAAATCTTAAAATAAAATGAAATAAAAATATATTTCAGTTATTAAAATATAAATTAGGAGGCCTCCCTGATGGCATAAGGGGTTAAGTCTCCGACTACAGCGCTATTAGCAATCACTGAGCGCAAGTTCAATTCCCAGCCAGGGAGCTTCCCACACGGCACAGCAGACGTCTCCTGTCTCCCTGCTGCTGCCCTCAGCAGTGGACTTCAGTAGATCTGCCCGTTCTGCTCCCCCCTCTCTCTGGTGAATCCTCTCACCCCCCCGCACCTCTGGCCTGCACCCCAGCTCTTGTATGCATAAATAAATAAATCTTTAAAATATATATAAATATTTTATATATATATAAATTAATTAATTAAATGACCGCAAAGGTCAAAGCAGTCCACAGGCTTAAGAGCCAGCTGGCTCAGGAGGCCGCACTTTACATGAGCTTCTCATGTGCCCGGTCACAAATGGCAGAAGGCCCCCAAGGCTGCAAACTGACCATCGAAAGCCCGTCTCCCTGCCCTGACACCCCGTCACCAGCTGGGTGTCCTCAGAAATGCACGGACCTCGCCCGCTCACGGACCCTCGGCAGTGCCCCGGCAACAGCAGCATGTAGATCTGTAGGGGTGAGCAGTGGCCCCAAAAAGACACGTCCAAGCGCTGACCCAGGCCCTGCAGCGTGACCACGCTGGGCCGTCGGGTCCTTGGTTAAGGCCCTCCCGTGACTAACGGCCACAGGATGAAGCCGTCGTCCACTTCCGCTGGGCCCCGGCCCGAGGGCTGACTGCAGGGGCAGTGGAGGGGCAGCGGAGGCTCTGCCCGTGCCTGTGGGCACGCAGGCCCCCGGGGCTGAGCCCTCCCGGCCGGGCTCTGCCCCTGGGGTTCCTGACACCCGCCCCCAGGCCAGAGACCGCACAGCTCTGTCGGCTCACACGGCCAGGGCTGTCCCGGCTGGCTCTGGCGGCCACCAGCAGGGCATCCGGGGTTAGCCCACGCCTAGATTTTCCAGCAACGGCAGCCACCCGGTGTCTCCGCGCCGCTGCGAGGGGCCGCCCCACCGGCCCTGGCGAGTCTGTGCCGTGTCGCGTAGACGCATCGGCCGGCCGGCCGGCGGCAGCCCTGTGTCAAGGAGGCCGCCCTGGGCCAGCTGGGGGTCTGGTGCACCCAGTGACAACAGCACCAAGGTCTCCCTGCAGGAGAAGCTGCGCCTGCGGACAGCGATGTCCATGGGGGCCAGGGCCGGCACTGCCCAGGGGTCAGGGCCAGCGGTCCCCAGGGGCCAGGGCTGGGCAGTGCCCAGGGGCCAGGGGGTGCAGTGCCCGGGCATGCGCTCCCTCCTTGCAACAAGTGTCCTTCTGAGCTGACGTTCTCACGTACTGGTTCTGTCTCTCTGGGGGTGCCTGACCACTGCAGCGCACCCCCAGAGCAAATCCCCCAAATTTCCCTGCATCTGCTGCCGCCACCGGCCCAGGTCCCAGCTCCTCGGGGGCCCCGCAGCCTGACCGGGGGGTCTTTCAGCCAACACCCCCGCGCAGTAGCTCCTGCCCTTCAGCCCTCACTCGCTTCAGGCCCCCATCTGGACGCCGCCTCACGCTGCCCACTGAAGTGAGGGCCCTGGGATGTCCACTCGGGGCTCATTTGCTCCCGCCAGCAGCATCCCCAGGAGCCTCTACAAAGGACTGACCTCCAGAAACCCAGAGAAATACCCAGGAATGACGCCAACCGCATCCCTCTCGTTCTGTAGCCGGGACATGTAAAACGACGTTGCGGCCCCAATGAGGAATATTCTGCAGAAACATCCCAAGAGCCAGAGACCACCACTGTCCACTCAGGCGGTTACGCCGCGACACTCAGGACGCTCACGGCCCCAGCCAGGACTGGGGCCCAGCCAGGACCGGGCAGGAGAGGTGGGTCTGAGCGCGCAGGCTAAGTGACCAGCACCTCAACCCCAACGAGCGCCTTGTCTCCCAGCCCCGGTGGACGCGTCTGCCCAGGCCTGCACCTCTCTCGGATCCCTGCAGACGCGTGGCCCCTTAAACAAGCGTGGCTTGGCAGCGAGAGCTGAGCGTGGGGACAGCGCCCCTCTGTGGATGGGCAAACACGGCGGCACCTCTGGCACAGAACATCCTGAGAGACTCGAAGTGGCGGCGGGTCTCTGGCTTGACCTGGTGTAACCTTCAGGCGGTTACTCCCGAAAAGGCAGGGCACGGGCAGCGCGTGAGCCGGGCAGTGAGACCACTGCCCCTCTGGGATGCAAAGAAACCAGCTGGGGGTCAGTCATGCCGGACGGTCCCAGAGCCCTGGGGGATGGGCACAGAGCACCCCTGGAAGCGAAGCGGTAGCGTGTGGCGCTCCCAGAATGGAGAGCGGGTGCCAGGAGGGAAGTGTCCAGCCGGGTCCACCTGAGCGCCGTGCACTGAGCGCCCCGTTCTGGCTGACCGACAGCCACCAAGGCCCTGGAGGCGTGAGCAGTGCTCAGAGGCCACGGGCAGCGGGGACACCCCTCCTCCTATCTCCACCCTTTATTCTGTCCTCCCTCCACCCTCCCTACCACCCTGTGCTCCCCAGCACACCGTGCTCCCCAGAACACTTCGCTCTCCCAGCCCCTCTGGGTCCGTAGCCCCTCTGACCAGCGCAAGAGCCGGGCAGGACTGTAACGCATATGTGTGGGGACCACGGGACCCTCGTCACCCGCCCACCCAGAGCCCGGGACCAAAGGGGGAGCAGAACTCTCCTGCGTGCGTCACCTGGTGACATCTTTGGGTTTGGGCTCTTTGGAGTAGCCCAGCTAACGAAGGGAGGGAACAGAAGGCGCCATTCTGGGGGCCGGGCAGCTCCCAAGCCGCGTCTGCGGACAGCGTGGGGTCTCCAGGGAGGCTGCCCCCACGCCCACAGCAGCAGCAAGCAGCTCTCCGCCTGTGTATTCCTCCACTCTGCACCCCAGACTCATCGCTGGCTTTTAAGTGAGGGCTTCCCCCTGGAGTTTAGACTTCGGCGCCTCACTTTTAAATTTGCGAAAATGATGCCTTTCACACCGGGAAACTGCTCCTGAAGTCGTTTTACACCAACAGTGCTGCAGCGGGGAGGTCTGGGGCAGAGGCAGGCGGGGTGCGGCAGGCGTGCGTGGCGTGTGTCAGCACACACTCAAACCGGGCGCGTCCACACGTTCAGACACCTCCAGATGGACTCACGCTCCCAGGCGGCTGAGGCTGGGGTGGAGGCGACCCACCCACCCGAGGGCGACTTAGCAGGGACCCCGGGGTGGCCTGACGGGGGGATCCACGAGCCACAGGCCCTGGCGCCGGCACCCAGGCTGCGCCACGGACGCGCCAGCCCCACAAGGGCCGAGACGCTGGCCCACAGCTCCTCCTGGAAGGACGGGGCCGACGGGTCGGGTCGCAAGACTAATGTGTGACTTGCTTGCGGCAAAGGCCTGTACGATGCAGAGTCCCGTCGGGCTGCAGTCTGGGGTCCAAGACAAAGCTGTAAAGCGGTTGGACAATCGCCCCCAGCTCCTCTGAAGGGGTCAGCCTCCCTGCCCCAGCCCAACAGGGGCTGGTGTGTGTGGGTCCCTGGGCCCCGCCGGAGGCAGCCTGCAGCGGGTCCAGGAGCGTCAAAGGCCGCTAGCCCTCCGCCCTGGAGACCTGCTGGGTGCAGGCGGCTGCACCCCTCCGACAGGCCTGCAGCCCCCGGCACACGCGGGAAGGGGCAGGGAGGCGCCATTCGGCAGGGCCTAAGCAATGTGGGGTTCCTGCTTCTCTGCCAGAGCAGGGAGGGCTGGGCTGCCTCTGTTGAGGGTTCTAGGCCCCTGGGCTCCTGGGTGGGATCTCTGGGGCGAGGCTGGGGGTCGCCTGCGGTGCCGGGCCCCAGGGGTTCCTGGGCAAGCTGCAGGCTGAGCAGGCTGCATGCGCCCCACAGGGCTCACTTCGGCTCCCACACGCACACACGCACCCCAACTCCTCCACGCAGAACACCAAAAAAATTTAAACGAAAGATAATGAAGCTCTCCAGCACCGCCGCACTCACCAGCCACCTGTGCCGGCCAGGCGGCCGCCGGCAGATGCACAGAATCCCAGGTGACCCCCGGCCAGTTCCTCCACGGCCACAGACCTCACACTCTGCAGCGCGTCTGCAGCCAGCACATGGGGAGAAGAACATAAGCAGCTCTGCTGTGTCTGATTTTTTTTTTTTAAAGATTTATTTTCTATTTTATACATACAAGCTGGGGTACAGGCCAGAGGTGTGGGGCGGCGAGAGGGTTCACCAGAGACAGAGTGGGGAGCAGAACAGGCAGATCAGAAATACACTGCTGAGGGGAGCAGCGGGTGAGGCAGGAGAGGTCTGCTGGGCCATGTGGGATTCTCCCCGGCCGGGCGTTGAACTCGCGTCGCCTGCTGCCGACAGCTCCACAGCGCAGCGCTTAACCTCTGCGCCACCAGGGAGGCCCTTTGTCTGATTTTTTTTAAAGGTTTATTTATTTGGGCCTCCCTAGTGGCGCAGCAGTTGGGCGCTGTGCTCTGGAGCTGTCGGCAGCAGCGATGTGAGTTCGACGCCTGGCCGGGGAGATTCCCACATGGCGCGGCAGACATCTCCTGCCTCGCCCGCTGCTCCCCTCAGCAGTGTGTTTCCGTCGATCTGCCTGTTGTGCTCCCCACTCTGTCTCTGGTGAACCCTCTCACCCCCCCACGCCTCTGGCCTGCACCCCAGCTTGTATGCAGAAATAAATAAATCTTTTTAAAAAAAGGTTTATTTATTTATGCGTACAAGAGCTGGGGTGTAGACCAGAGGTGTGGGGGGGTGAGAGGATTCACCAGAGACAGAGGGGGGAGTAGAACAGGTGGGTCCACTGAAATCCACTGCTGACGAGAGCAGTGGGGAGACAGGAGTAGCCTGCTGCGCCCTGTGGGAAACTCGCTGGCCGGGAATCAAACTCGGGCTATAGTGCCTGTGGATAGCTTCATAGGCTGAGACTTAACCCCTGTGCCACCAGGGAGGCCTGTGTCTGATTCTTAATGTGGCGATCAAAACGGAAGGCAGAACGCCAGCCCGTGTTTGGACATCACTGGACTCTGCCTACTTCCAGTTTTGTAAGGGGCTTCACCTGCTTAGGGGCAGACTCAGGAGCTCACCTGATTTCAGTCCGGTCGCGCCAGCACACCTATTCCTCCAAATGAGCCATCTAAACATTCTCTTACCCAAAGCGGGTATTAGCTGTCGACAGACAGCGTGGGTGTTAAACCTTCCAAGAAATAGGGTTTTTTTTGGCCCCAATGTGTTATGATCAAGTTCTAGACAAACTTATTTCTTAGGAGACAGAAAGAATTCCCTTTTTCTTAAAAATAGTAAAAATAACAACTATCCCTGGATGCCACACGTCAGAGGGAGGAAGCTGGAAACTTCCGGGGCAGAACGTCAGCCGACACGAATTCCGCCAGGAGACAGGAGCTGACACTGATCCAACCATTTGTGGGATTACAGCAGACACACCTTTGGCCACTGCCCCACAATTTGCTGCCTCGCTCCACAAGGTCTCGGGGCCCAGGTGGTGCTGGGAGGGCTATAGCAGCTCTCCTCACCCAGGGGTGCAGGTCCCCTCTCAAACAGGGGTCTGCATGGCAGCCCCTCCAAGGCACCAGCCATCTCCCCAGGGAACCTCCCTTTTGCGCACCTCCTCTGCAAAGGATATCCGAGTTGACAAGTGGTACCCAAGTTCTTCCCAGTGTATCAATAGTGAATGTAACAATTTGCCCAAATAAATTGGAGAACAAGTCAGAAACCGGTAGGGGCTCCCTGCAGTGCGCTGTAGCAGCCTTCCAGGAAACGAAACTACCTCTCCTGCAGACTCCTCCTGTAAGCATGGTTTCAATCATCAGTTACTTTGAGACAGTCTCCTGCAACAAGAAACAACTTTTTTCATTTTTTGCTCAACAGAAAGGCTACTTTGCAGTCTGTCTGAGGGAGAAACAAAACCAGAACACTTAAAATCGCATTGGCTCAGAAACTAGTCCGGACTCTGGAAGGCGCCTTGGACTTGCTGTGATCAAGATCCAAAGGACGTAGAGGACGGCGAGCTGCTCAGTGGAATCTTAACAGGGGAGAATAAAAGGGTGTCCTGCCAACGAGGACCCCCGGGAGTCCAGGCCACTCCACCGCTGCGCCGCAATTGATTCACGCCGGCATCGACGCTAGTCCTGGGTTAGAGCCTCTCCACAAATCCATCAGTCTCTCTCTCTCTCTCTCTCTCTCTCTCTCTCTCTCTCTCTCTCACACACACACACACACACACACACACAATACAAAATAGCAACACACATTAAAAGGTGCAGTTGCCCTAAACTTGGGGCTGGGTTCCACTTTTCACAGCGCTTTTGTAAGAACTCGGGGCGGTTGGCCTTCAGTGGATGCATTTTCTTCTCTCACCTTTTGGGGGGAAAGTTGGCTGCTCCGCCTAGACGCCCCCACCCCCAACCTTTGTCTCCCATCCCTTCCCCAGCCCCCGCGCCGTTTTGCTCCCGGCGCAAAACAGTAGGACATCCCCGGGACCAAGGACACTAAGCTCCAAAAGCCAGCGAGTGAGTGGCGTCCGGCGCGCCCCAAGCGGGGACCCTGGGAGACCTGCCGGGCAGGAGGCGGCCATGGGGTCGGGTCCCGAGTGCCTCCCGACCCCCCGGGCACACTCCAGCCAGAACAATGGCTATGGACCAGGGGGACTAAGTTTGGCGCAGGTCGGGCGCGCCCCGGAGGCAGAGTGGGACTCTAGGCGACCCCGGGGTCCGCGGCCCCCAGGCGCCCCCTCCTCCCGCGGGGCTCCCGCCCGCGTCCGGCCCGCCGCCCCCGCTCACCCGACCCCGGCCCCGCCGCCCAGGCCGAGCCCGCGGGAACAATGCGCGCCCCGCCCCGCGCCCGGCCCGGCCCGCCCCTCGGCCCGCCCCCCGGCGCTCATTGGCCCGGCCGCGCGGGGCCTGCGCGGGGGCGGGCCCGGCCGGGGCGCGCGGCGCGAGGGGCGCGGGCGGCGCGCGTGCGCGGGGCGGGCCTGCGCGGGCGGGGGCGGTGCTTTGTGTCGGCGGGCGCGGGCGGCGGGCGCGGGCGGCGGGCGCCGCGGTCGGGGCGGCGGGGCGCGGCAGCATGGAGGAGCTGAGCAGCGTGGGCGAGCAGGTCTTCGCCGCCGAGTGCATCCTGAGCAAGCGGCTGCGCAAGGTGCGTGCGCCCCGGCCCGCCCGCCCGCGCCCGCGCGCCCCGGCTCACGCGCCTCTCCTCTCCCCGCAGGGCAAGCTGGAGTACCTGGTCAAGTGGCGCGGCTGGTCCTCCAAGTGAGTCCCGCGCCCGCGCCCGCCCGGGCCCTCGGCTCCCGCGGCGCGTCGGGCCCGGCCGCGCTGTCGGGGGTCCGCGCGCCGGGCGGGAAGTTCTCGCGTCCCGGCGGAGTCCCGGGGTCCGCGCCCGGCCGCCCTTTGTTTACGAGCCCGCGGGGTGCGGGCTGCGCGGCCCCCCCTCCCCCGAGCTCCCAGCCCGCGGCGGGGCCGCCGCCACCTTCCCCGGCGCCGGCCGCTTCCCCCGCGCCGCGCTCCTCCCGCGCCCATTTGTTGCGCGCACCCCGCCCGCCTCCCCCGCCCCGCGCGGCCCGCGCCCTCCCCGCCCGTGCTCCGCCTGTAACCTGAGAGTCCTGTTGATGGACGTGGGACTCCGTTTCCTCCTTTTTTAATGGCAGGAGGGCATTTGGCATCCCCGGAAGGGGCTCTGTTTACACTCGCGCAGACCCGGTTCCCCTTCGCGGCCCCCGCCCCTGCCGTCGCTTTCCCTTCCCGGTGCCCCGGGCCGCGCTCTTGGGCGCCAGCCACATTGTTCTCCGTCTTTGGGCCGGTTCTCTACTCCTCGCCGCCCCCACCCCCATCCTGAACGAGCCTCCCCTCGCTCCCTGGCTCGGGGCCAGCTCCGGGGGCTTCCCCTGCAACTTCCCATTTCACCGGGATTTGTTCTCCTCCCTGGGGGAGCCGCGCAGCCCTCCCGAGGCGCTGTGCTAATTGGGGCGTTGAAGTGGTGCTTTTCCTCCCGGTTAGAGGATAGGATGCTGGATTGAGGGCCCCCAGTGCCCGGAGCTCATCCAGGAGTGGGGGACCTGTTGGATTGCGCAGCAGCACCCCAGGGCTGTGCCACCAGCGGGAATCAGAGAGCATGGGGTCCCCTGGGAAGGGGCTCCTCGCTGCCTGGGGCTCTAAACGCCTTGCCCTTTGCTTTCCAGACACAACAGCTGGGAGCCGGAGGAAAACATCCTGGACCCCAGGCTGCTGCTGGCCTTCCAGAAGAAGTGAGGAGCACGCGTGGGGAGTAGAGGGGCGGGCAGTCACTCGGCCCTGCAGGCCAGCACTTCTGGGCTTGAGCTGTGGTCCAGGCGCTCGGGAGCTGCCACCAGGTCCCCCATGCCGGCTCCATGGTGATGCGTAAAGTTGGAGCAGGCTTTGAGGTTCCGGATGAGCCCTCCCCACGGGCCGGGAGTCCAGACGTGAGGAAGTGCAGCTTGGGCCCCGCTGACGTCCACACTGGCGGCGGCCTTCCTTCCTGGAAGGTCACGGCCTCCCAGCTGTCCGTGCAGGGACGCACGGCGCGACATGCTCGTGGGCTGCGCTCGGGATGGGGGCAGCATGTTTGTCCCCCTCCAGACTGAGCAGGTGGCCCCGCATGAAGCCGTGGGGACCCCTCCTGTCCCAGGGGCCGGTTTGTTTCTGAGTCTAGATGTTCCGTTTTTAGGGGGAGACTTGGCTAAGAGATGGACCTTGAACTGCTCAGGGTCGAGGGTGTTGCGGGAGGCCAAGGGCCTGCCGGGCAGGGCTTGAGATGGGGCGCTCTGCTGGGCGCCCTGTGGAAGGGGGCAGGGAGGCGAGTTGCTCTAGAGCTTTCCCAGCTTTGCCCCCTCTTCTCTGCTCTTTCAGAACATTCTGCGTCCTCAGAGGGTCCTTGTGGGGGAAATAGAGGCCTGGCCGAGACTGGGGTGCTGTGTCCCCCGCTTGCACTGGTTGTAGCAGCACAGCAGACAAGAAGTAGGGCTGGCCAGTACCGCGGGGGTGCAGGGGTGCGGGGGGCAGAGTGGCGCGCACCCTCTGCGGCCACGCCAAGGCTCCTCTGGCTGAAGGAGCTGGCCCTTGCTTGGTGGGGGGCGCCGGGTTTGGGGTCCGCGGGTGCCCGTGTCAGAGGAGGAGCCCAGGAGCTGCTCCTGTCTGGCGGGTGTTGCTGGGGGCGGCCTCCAAGTGGGGCTAGTCTCCCCCGACTTCAGCGTCCTGCAGAACGCCTCACTCGGGCCTGGGGGAAGGGGTGCTGGTTCAAGATGCCCTGCAGGCAGTTGGCCCCAGAATGGGGGTCTCTGTGGAGCTGAGTCTGGGGACAGGGGCCTGGGGGAGGATGGGCCGGGCCTGCCCTGTGCACGCTGGGAGCAGCAGCTCCGCCCGCCTGGCTCCCTGTTCGATGACGCGTGGGGCCAGAAGGACTAGCCGAGATGCGCTGCGGTTCGCTTTCTGCAGGACACTGTCTGCAGGAAGTGGCAGGATGGACCCAGGGTCCTTCTAAGTGGTTTAGTGAGAGAAAACTGTTCGTCTCCCAGCTTTGCGTGGCGCGCTCTGCTGGTCTGCGCCCACCTGCGAGCAGCAGGCAGAGTAACAACAAAGCTGGCCGTGCCGCGGGGGGCCCCAGGCGGCGGCTGCCCTGGGGTGTCCCGCCCTGGCGTGCGGAGCGTCCCTGGCCCAGCGTCGGGCCCGGGACCCTGCCGCCCTCACCGCTGCGGTTTCCAGGGAGCAGGAGAAGGAGGCGCACAGCCGCAAGAGGGGCAAGCGGCCGCGGGGCCGGCCGAGGAAGCACGCCGTGATGTCCTCCTGCGGCCGGCACGCCAAGCTCAAGGTGGGTGACCGCGGGACCCTGTGGACTGGGGTTCCGGCTCGCACCTGGGAGACCCCGACCGGCCACCCCTTCCCGCCGATAGCAGGGTCCCTGGCCCGCCGACTGTTCCCCTTTCTCACCCCCGGTGATTTACGGGGAGCCGCGAGAAGCAGGAGCTGGCGGGTGCTGCGGCGGGGAGGCTGCCGGAGCGTCGCCTCTGGGCCTGGTGACAGCGGGGTGGGCGGGGGTCGCGGGCCCGGGCCACCGCAGGGGCTCGGCCGCAGCGGCTGGCGAGGGGCTTCCCTGCGCCCCGAGGCGCGCATGCCTGGTCTGTCACCCTGACTCCCCGGCAGCTCTGCAGAGAGTGGGGCGTCCAGGCCGTAGTGTCGGGGTCTGATTCTTCCTTGAGGTCGCGGCCCTGGGACCCGGAGCCCGCCGCTCCTTAGCAGAGCCCCTCCCGGAGACTGTGGGCCCCCCAGGGCCCTGCTGGCTCCCCCGGCCGCCTTTTCCCCAAGACCTTCCTTCCGAGCAGGATGACGGGCTGCCTGAGGAGGTGCAGTGTTGGTGCTGAGAAGCAGCACTGGCTGGCTGGGGTGGCCAGCGAGGGGGCCGCGGGCCTGACATTGAGGCTGGCCGGCCAGGAGGCCCTGAGAACTCTGCAGGTTGGACTGGCCCCAGTCGCAGGCCGTGGAGCTTCGCACCAGGGCCCGGCTCCTAGCTCCGGCACCCCGGCCGCCTGCGAATTGCTGACCGGGCGAGGCGGGGCCTGAGAGCTGAGGGTGCACCTGACCTCACGGCAGCTCAGCCGCGGCCGGGCGCCACGCGCCGGAGCTCTGAGGGCCAGGCTTGGGGACAGGCCGGCGGAGAGCAGGGCTCCGCTTGCTGTGGTCTCGGGGACCACGCTCGCCGCCTCTCGGGACGCCCCCCTCCAGACTGAGCAGGTGCTGGAGGCAGTGCTGGAGAGCCTGGGGGCAATGTGCGTCCCCCCGGAAGCGGCCAGCGCCCAGGACATGCCGATGGGCCCTGGCCCCCTGGCTCGCCAGCTCTCTCTCCCTCTCGCCCCACATCCGGCTGTGCTCGGGCCCCTCCGAGGCCCGGCCGGCTGCAGGGGCGCGCTGACGCTCCTCCCTTGCTTCTCCCAGGAACCTGACGCCCCCTCCAAATCCAAGTCCAGCAGCTCCTCCTCGTCCTCCACCTCGTCCTCCTCCTCCTCCTCCGATGAAGAGGACGACAGCGACTTAGACGCCAAGCGGGGCCCCCGGGGCCGCGAGACCCACCCCGTGCCGCAGAAGAAGGCCCAGATCCTGGTGGCCAAGCCGGAGCTGAAGGACCCCGCCCGGAAGAAGCGCGGCCGCAAGCCCCTGCCCCCCGAGCAGAAGGCGGCCCGGAGACCCGTGAGCCTCGCCAAGGTGCTGAAGACCCCCCGCAAGGACCTGGGGGCGCCCGCGGGCAAGCTGCCGCCTCCCCTCAGCCCGCCCGTAGCGGGCCTGGCTGCCCTGAAGGCCCGCGCCAAGGAGGCCTGCGGCGGCCCTGGCGCCGTGGCCACCCCGGAGAACCTGGCCAGCCTGATGCAGGGCGTGGGCGGCAGCCCCAGCCGGGGCGGCATCAGCTGGCAGAGCTCCATCGTGCACTACATGAACCGCATGAGCCAGAGCCAGCCCCCGGCCGCCAGCAGGCTGGCCCTCAAGGCCCAGGCTGCGGGCAAGTGCGGCCTGGGGCTGGACCTCAAGGTGAGGACGCAGAAGGGGGAGCTGGGGGCCAGCCCCCCAGGAAGCAAAGTCCCAAAGGCCCCCAGCAGCGGGGCCGGGGAGCAGAAATCGGGGAGCACAGGGGGGCCCCCCCACATCCACAGCAGCGGCAAAGTCCCCGCCGGGTGCTCGGGCCCCCAGCCCGCACCCACCCAGGAGCTGAGCCTGCAGGTCCTGCACTTACAGAGCGTCAAGAACGGCGCGCCAGGGGTGGGCACGGCCGCCCGCCTCCCCGGGGCCGCCAAGGGCGCCCCCACCGCCAGCCCGGCCGCTGGGAAGGGCCCCGGGGGCGGCCTCACCCTCGGGGGCGCGGGCGGCGCACCAGCCAGCAGCGGCAAGAGCGAGAAGCAGGCCTGCAGGACGGCCGCCCTGCCCACACCCGCGGGCAAGAGGGACTGCGGCAAGGGCGGCCCAGCCCCCGGCGGGCAGGAGGGCCCCGCGGCCCCAGGAGAGGCCCGCAAGGCGGCCGCGCTGTCCGAGATGAGCACGGGCGAGGACAACAGCAGCTCGGACTCGGACCCCGACTCGGCCTCGCCCCCCGGCGCCCAGCACAGCCTCTCGGTGTCCGTCCAGACCAGCCAGGCCTGGAAGCCCCCGCGCAGCCTGGTCGAGCACGTGTTCGTCACCGACGTCACCGCCAACCTCATCACAGTCACGGTGAAGGAGTCGCCCACCAGCGTGGGCTTCTTCAACCTGCGGCACTACTGACCGCCGCCCACCGCCCCCCGGCCTCCGGCCTCACTCGTCCAGCCGGCACCGGACTGTCCAGGGGCCGCCCGGAGCCGCCTGCCCGACAGCAGCACGTGCCTTGAGGCCGCGCCCCGGCGGCCGCGCCCCGTTCCTACCTCTGGATTCTCTGCCTCGTCACCTCAGGAAATCTGCGGGGTCCCCGCGGCGCCGGAGCAAAAGCTTGAGATGGTTTCCTCAGCAAGTGCCGAGTGTAAACTGGCCTTCCCGGGTGCTGGCGAGTGGGCACCCACCCCAGCGCGCAAGGGGGTGCAGCAGCCCCAGGGCACAGAGCAGGGATTCTGTCTAGCAGTGGGGGAGAAACCAGGGGCCCAGCCTTGGGGTGCTGCTGGGGAGGCCGCAGTACAGTCTTCAGAAAACGGGGCAGGGAGGGGCCCTGCCAGTCGGAACACCCCCCCTTCAGAGGTGCACCCTCAAGCAGGGGGTCCACGCAGCCCCTGCCCCCACCCGGCAGCTGAGCGCCGTGGCCTTAGCAGCAGAGGGGTGCTGACCTGGGGGACGCACGAGGCCGCCTCAGACAGCCCCGTCTGGCTCGTTACCATCCGCAGCCCCCGGGGGCTGAGCCGGGAGGCCAGCGGGTTGGGAGAGACCATCCCCAGGGCTCTGACCCGGTGCACCCTCGTAGCAAGTGGGGGGACAGGACGGGGTGCCTTGCTGCTGGCCTGCGCGGGGGCTGCTTGTGACCCCCCCCACTGCCCCACCCCCAGGCCGTGGAAGGTGGGGTGTGGACAGGTGCCGGAAGGGGACCCACTCGCCCCCCTGACACCTGATGGCTTCCAGCTACCTTGCAGGTGCTGGCCACAGGTCCCCCAGGTAGACGGACACCCGACAATCCCCCCACCCTTGGGGGTTCCCCATTCCTGGCTGGGAAGCAGTGTCCCCATGTCCATTGGGAAGTGGGGTAAAGTCCAGGGGCCCAGCTGCCTCCCCCAGGTTGCTGCGCGTGAGAGCTGCCAAGGGCCTCAGTCCTCCGAATCCGCCTGGGCAGGGAGGCGGCCAGTGGTCAAGCCCCGGCCTTGGGGGGCAGGCGGGCCCCTGGGTCCTTGATACCAAAAACGTAAGGGGGACTTTGCCTTCGCTGACTGGGTAAAAGCCGCAGGTGTGGCTCCCGGTCCCAGAACCCTGCCCTGGGGGGAGCCGGGACGTCGCGCGGGCTCTGGCTCGCCCCCACCCAGGCCCCTCACCTTCCGCACCAAATCCGAAGAGACAGCTTTTGTTGAGCCAAATCAATCCCAACCGTGTGCCTTTGGGGACGGCCGTGCCCAGGAGTTCACTGGGCACTGTCCAGTGTCTCTTTTCTGCTGCCCAGAGGGGAGAGGCCAGCTCACTGCTCCGCTGGGCGGAAGGGACCCCATGGTGCTGACGCCCTCCAAACTCCAGCCCCGAGCCCGGGCTCCCCCGGCAGCTGCCCAGCAGTGACCCCACAGCCTGACCGGTGCCTTTGCTGACCAGCTCCTTCAATCCCAAAGCGACTGCCCGGCCGCGGGTGTCGGTGCCTGTAGCTCCACGCCGTCGCGCAGAGGATGTGCGGGCACGAGCCTCCGCAGGCAGCCGGCCAGGTGCTCGCGGGCCATCAGGCTGGCCACCACGTACCAGCGGGCCTTGGGTGTGCTGCTGCCCGTGTATGTGGGGGCCACGTGCTCAGCGGTGCGACCCGCCTCTGCAGGGGCCGTGTCCAGCGCGCCCTCCGCCTGCAGTCTGGGCAGGGGCGGCTGTGCTCTCGCTCGCAGGGTCCCTGTATTTTTATATATATATTTTTGGTACCAAAAAGAGTGTGCCTGGCTCCGGCCGCGCTCAGTTCTGACCGGATGAGAGGACTTGGGCCTGGCGCCCTCACCAGGGGGAGGACCAGGGTCTGGACCGGCGCCATTACTGGCTTGATTTGTTTTTTAATTAAAAAAAAAAAGCCAAATCATTCATGTATGACACTCCTGATTGCTTTAAACTATGGCTGCTTGTTTGCTTTCTTAAGAGAGAACAGAAGTGGGTATGTTATTGCCTTGGCAGCTGGAGAGCCTGGCTGAACCCGGACGGTGGCCCAGCCCCCGCCCCCCCATTTTCAATCTGGGTCAACCAGTTAAGACACTTCCCCCAGGAAGCCCACCATGTTTGGGCAAAGGGGGTGGGGGGGGGTAGGGAAGGTAGTGCTAGACCGCCATGTTAATGTCCAAGTTCATTTAAAGTTCTGTGGATTTACTAGTATTTTTGAAAACTAACACTAGCATAGATTGCAGGGGATTTTTAGACGGATGTTAATTTATTTTGCAGGGGAAAGACATTAGCGAATGATGTCTGAAGACGTGTCTTTGTTAACTGGGTATTGGGTATATTAATAAATATCCTACCTGTCGGCCTGGATGTCGAAGAGTAGTCTTGTTATTCCCTTTCCTGACTCATACTTCTCTGGACAAGGCCTGGCCTGAAGAGAGGGGTGAAAAAACAGGCTTTGGACCTCGCTGGTGGCGCAGGGGTTAAGTCTCAGCACTATGAAGCTGTCAGCAGCCACTTAGGCAGGAGTTTGATCCCCGGCCAGGGAGCTGACCACAGGGCACAGCAGACCCCTCCTGCCTCCCCGCTGCCCCCTCAGTAGTGTGCTTCAGTGGATCCGCCTGTTCTGCTCCCCACTCTGTTGCTGGGGAATCACCCCCCCACCTCTGGCCTACACCCCAGCTCTTGTATGCATAGATTAAAAAATCAAGGCTTTGGGGAAGGTTAGCCACTTTCTTGGGATGTAGGAAAAGCTCCTTTCCCAGGCAAAGGCTGAAAATGCCTGAGAGCGAGCCCCGGGCAGTGGGCCCCCCTCCCCCATACCCCAGGAGGTAGGACCTTGAGCAGTGTTGGTTGTGCTTGAGGATTGGGGTTGGATGTTGCTGTTGGCGCTTAGTGAGCAGATACTGGGGGTACACTGGCATTTCAGGTTCAAACCAAGCCAGCCCTCCCTCCAGTGCCCCCCTGGAAGCTGTTCGGCCAAGTCCACAGCACCTGGTCACCCTTTTCAAGGACAGCTATCAAATTCTGGGGTGTTGCCTGGAAGCTTGCAGTCAGGAGGCCCTGTGACTCCTCCCCCAGAAGCCCCTTGCCCCTCAAAATGAAAAAATGGCAGGCTTGTTCTGACTTCCCTGGCCACCCACGGGGAGCATTCCCCTGGTTGTGAATTTACCCATAAATGTCAGCCTCAGGAAAACCGCCCTCTCTGAAGTGAAGAAGATTGGTCAGCCCAGCTGACCCGGGCTGGGCCAGGCCTGAGGCAGGCAGGTTTCCAAGAGGGCAGCCCCAGCCGCGCTCTGGGAAGGGCCTCGGACTGTGCTGGAGCGGCGACTGTTTCTTCAGCAGCGCCTTCCCCTGGGGGCTGGAGCTGTTTTGTTTTTGGAGAAGGTGGGCAAGGGCCTGTCCTCTCGCTTTTGAGGGCCTGCAGAGAGGGGGTGGGATGGCCGGGAAGGGGCAAGGCAGCAGAACAGACGCCCCTGCGGGCCCCCAGGGGAGCCGGGCTTTGGGGGAGCCCATTTCTACAGCTTGGGTCTGGCTGGCCCGGCCTGGCCTTTGTTAGCCTGCGCTGCGGGCTGCTGGCTGATCCCGCGCCTTCCCAGACGGGCTGAGCTGCCGGGGCGCCCAACCCAGCTCGAGGGTCCGGCCCAAGGTCTCCCCGGACTCAGCTCCGCGCCAGCGGATCCGGCCCGAGGGCGCCGGCGCTGAGGAAGGCAGCCGGGCTTGGAGGACGTGGTTCCGACACCTTCTGTCTGGCTTCCACGCCTGCGGCTCGCGGACGGGGCCTCTGGGAGCGCGCAGAGGCGCCGCCGAGGGTGGCACTCTCTTCGCGCTCCGGGCGGGCGGGTGAGGCATTCCCCGCTCTCTCGAGGACCCCGAAAGACACCGGCGCCCGCGGGCTGGGCGTCCGGGAGGGGCTGAGGCCTTCACCTCTAGAGGGCGCGCGCGGCCCGCGAAGTTCGGGTCGCCGGCGCTTGGGACGCGCGGGAGAAAGTCCCCCTCGCGGCTCTGGCCGTCCTGGGCAAGCCAGCTCGCGCCCCGCGCCCGGCCGCCTCGGTTTCCGAAGTCGCGGGAGGAGAGCCTTGCCCCGCGTCCAGGCCCGGAGGCTAGACGCCCTGGAGCCCCGCCAATCTCTGAGCGGCTCCCATCTCGAACTCCAGCTTGGGGTTCCCCTCTATGCCCAGAGGACTTTTTGGCTAGGAGAGGAAATCAGAACACGAGCCCTCGGTGTGGGGGTCAGGCCTGTTCGCGTTCGGGTCCCGAGCGCACAGCGCGGGTGCTCTCTGCGCGGCTCGCTGCGCGGGACGCACCCGCGGGCCCGGAGAAACGGATCCGATTCCACGTTCTGGGAAGGGTCAGAAAGAGTCCAGCTGAACCAGTGTTTGTGTCGGGCCAGGGTCCGCGCTGGCGGCGGCCGCGCGAGCCGGGCCTCTCTGGACACAGGGGAGCCAGCCCGGGCGGGACTGGGCGCCGCGAGCGCGGGCCTGCACACCTGCTGGCGCGCCGACGATGCCGGGGCACGGAAAGCCGCGGAGAGCGCTCCAGGTGAAAACCGAGGGCGGTGCTCAGGCAACCCGGAATCTCGGCATCGCCCGGCCCCCAGCCCCCTCTGCGAGCGCCGTTAGGCTGCCCGAATACCCAGGCGCAGACGCGGGAGGGAGCCCCGACCGGGCGGCGGCGGCGGCGGCGGCGGCTGCGACCTGGCTGCCAGCCCACTCCACCCACCGCCTCTGACTCTGGCCGCGGCGTGCGCAGGCCTCTCTCCCGCACGGGACACGCCGCGCTCAGTTATTCGCTACCCCGAGACCGGTGCCGGCTCTCGTTCCGTCGGGGATCCTCCCACACCTGTCACAGACCTGGAGGAAAGAGACAGGGAGCGCGCTAGAGGTGGGGTCACCCACCGGTCGGCCCAGGGCTCTGCCTTCGGGCTCTGCCCGGGCGCCCAGACCGGGCTTTCTCTGCCCGACTGCGTCTGTGGAGGCTGCTGGGGTGGACTCGAGTTCAATGCGACAGCCTCCCCGGGCGCAGAGGACGCCTCTCCAGCGTGGGCTTCACGACCCCGCCCCCACTGCTGTGAGGTCTGCGGCCAGGAGCGCGGAGAAGCCCCCCACGCTCCGAGCTCAGCTCTTCCCGGGACGGTGCGGTCCAGCTTCGGGGCTTCTGTCCCGCGAGAAGACCGGGGCGGAGACGCTGGGGGCTGGGGGGGCGGGGGCGCGGACTGTGCCGCGGCGCTCCGGGTTCACTAATCACATCAGCGCGCTCCGCGCCGGCTCCGAGCAGCCAGTTGCCTAGCAATGCCCGCGAATTCATCCCTCAATCAATAGGCGCGAGGCGCTGCGTTTCGGGGAGCGCTGGCCAGGCTGGGTGGGTCTGGGGGGACAGTTCCGTGACGGCCCTGGGGAGCAGGCCGGGAATGCCCGAGTCAGGTTTTGGGTGCCAGAGCCTCAGGACCCTCGACCTCGGGCCTGGGGCGTGGGGTGCACGGTGTGAGCGCCAGAGGAAAGTGAACCCAGAGGTCGCCCCGTTCTTCCCGGGTTCCGAGTTCCGTCCCCGTCCCAGAAAACTGCAGTGGGCAAGTGAAGAAAGCGTCATCTTCTCCCTGCCCCAGACCGGGGCTGCGCAGCGGCCGGGTGCTCTCCCCATCCTATTCAGAGGTCCTCCTGTCAGGGCAGGGCCTTGCCCACAGAACCGCCTGGGACTGGGGTGGGGGCAAGGAGGGGGAGGTAGTGCGCCATGAGAGGAGGGGCGAACCCTCTCCGCGCTCTGCTGGAGCGGGGCGGGGAATAAAAGCGAGACACGCGTCTATTTACAAAGTATATATTTAAACACGTAAAAAGCGGTGTTGGATACAGACATTCACCGCCCCAGAAGACAGTGCCCAAGCTTCACTCGAGCTGAGGCGGAGATCGACTGGAGATTTGTACAAATCTTAGAATTAAATAAACCCCACTCGCGCACATGCCACGGGCTGCAGACTCCCCGGCCCGCGGCCCCGGCCCGGCCCCCCACCCCCCAGGACAGCGTCGCAAGAGCGAGCAAAGGAGACACACACGCACGTCCACGGACAAATGGCAGGACAGAGGTGGGGGCAGGGCTGGGCTGGCTGGAGGGAGCCGGGGGGAGGGAAGGGGCCGGGGAAGGCGCAGCCAGGTGCGGACGTGTCCCAGTCACCACCGGCCGCTTGGTAACAGACGCTTCCCGTCAATGACGTTCCACCTGAAAATAGCGTCGACATTTAAATAGATACATCGGTCAACAGCGGTTCTTTATACAAAGTCTAAAATACCGGTTTTACAAATGTGAGCAGATAAAAATCCCCATTCCGGGGCTTCTCTTTATAGGCGCGATCTGATATTCACAGACAAAATCAAATCACCGGCTTCCTCGCCCCCGCCCCGCCCTCCGGAAAGGCAAGACGGTCAGGGCAGAGGCTGAGAAGCAAGACGTGGGGAGACCGGGCGTCGGGGACAGGCTGGCTTCCCGCCCTGTCTTCCCCACCCGGACCCCTCGAGAAGCTCCCCCTCGCTGGACGCCTCGCCTGGCTCGCCCGGCGTGGGGAGCTTCCCCCACGCCCCTCCCCCGACGAGCACTCCGAAGCTGGGACTCGCTGGCCCTTTAAGGGCGGGGAGGCGGGAGGCCGCAGGGCCGGGCCGGGGAGGGACGCGGGTGGAGGTGGGGGTACAGATTTGTGCTTTTGAGGCCAAAGAGGGGCGCGCGTCCCGCGTCCTCAGAGCGCGGCGCGCTCGCGGGCCGGCCGGGGCGGGGGCGTCGCGGGACCCGCCGCCGCCGCGCCTCCCCGGCCGCGGCCGTCTCACCTCCGGCTCCCGCTCCTCCCTCCCTCTTTGGCGGAGTTGAACGTCCGAGTTCAAATCGAGAACACTCCGCGAATCGAAAGGTCTATAAATTATAGCTTCTGCTTTTGGGAAGGGGGGCGAAAGTTCTGATGCGCATTCTCGGGTGCCAACCTCGCCCCTTCCTTCCCCTGGCGCCCCGGAGCCGCCGGGTCGCGAGTCCTGCCCGGGCTCCCAGCGCCGAGGCCAGACCCTGCCCCGGACTCCAGCCCGCGGCGAGGGCCGGGGTGCCGAGCGCCCCGCACCCCGCCGCGCCCCCTCGGCGGCTCCCGCGGGTGGGCCTGTCCGGCCGCGCGTTGGACGGGAAGCTGGCGACCTGCCGCCGCCCGGGGGGGCGCGCATCCAGCTCCGGCGGAGCGACAGGACGGGAAAGCAACAGGCCACCCCCAAACATTTTCTTGTAAAACAACAACTGTCTCGAACTCCGGGCGCTGACATGCAATCCTCCCAATTTATCCTGGCATTTCTGGAATGTAAACAGATTCGCTGGATTTCTTTTCTTTCTGTGGAGTAAGGAAAGGAACCGAGGGAACTGGGAGCTTCTATCCACACGCCCTCGCACGGGCGCTCTGGGGGTACACACCTCTCCATAAAGTGCATTTCCTGCTGTGGTCCTGGGCGGGATCTGCTCACCCCACCCCACCCGAAACTTTTCACCTCCAAGACGACACACACAAAAAGTTATTCGAGTTAATCCTTCTTTTCCCTAACAGATAGCCTAATCTCAAAAAAAAAAGGGGGGGGAAAGAATCCAGACTGACCCCACCCCCTCTTTTTCTGATTGGGGAGCCAGCCTTTTGTTGGCCTGGATGGCCAATGGGAAGAGAGAAAAAACCCGGGTGCTGCCTTGGTTCCAGGGGTCTGCCCGGGGCTGTGGGAAAGGGAGGAGGGTGGGGTGGGCCCCGAGTCCCTGCGAGTCCCTGCGGACCCCAGGAGGCCCAGGCCCAGGCCCCGCCCTCCTGGCCCCTCCGGCCCCTGGCACCAGGGCTGGGACTCAGTCTGTCTACCCAGCTTAGCCACACTGAGTCTCTCTCTCCCAGTTTAAATAAAACAACTTCAAGAGTTGAAATATATATATTTAGATATTTTTCTTAAATAACATATTTACATCTAATAGAAAATATAACTCTAGAGATAATCTTTCCAACCAAACCTGGGGGGAGGAGGAGGAACGAAGGGCTGGGTGCATGGCGCGAGAGGGCCAGCCGAGGCCGCCTCCCCAGAAACAAAAAGCCTTGCGCCAAGTGGGGCTCCCACTCTCTCTCCTGCTCTCCTGGGACCCCGCCAGCACTTCATCTTTTCTCCTTAAAAAAGCCTTGGTCCGTGTTACTCTCCTTAATGGTGACGGTCAAAAAGTTTGAGGTCACGTCGGTGACCACCACCTTCTCCAGGTTGGTCAGAGAGGGGCTCCAGGACTCTTCCTCCGGGTCCCCCAGGATTCTGGCCACTGGGATCCTGGCGATGAGGGAGGGCCTTCCCCCTTGGGCCCCCATGTCCCGATACAAGCCCCCCACAGAGCTTGCAGTGCCCGAGCCGGGCCGGCCCCGGGGGCCGCCAGGGTCCAGGGCGCCCTGACCTTTGGCCTCCAGGAAGGCGGCCCTGTGCTTGATGACCCGGGCTGGAAAGGTGTCCACGGCCAGCTTGCCCGCAGCCTCGGTGGGGCTGGGGCTGGCCACGCCGCACTGGGCCGGGTCCGAGTCCTGCCTTCGGGCCAGCTGGATCACACTGTGGCCAGCTGGGAACTTCCCTGCCCCGGCAGGGGTGTCGTCCAGCCTCCTGCCCTTGAGGTAATCCCCGAGGCCATCACCAGGTTCTCCCAACGGCCTCTGCGAGGGGTCCAGGGACTCCTTCCGGGGCTTGGGGCCCCTCTTCTTGGAGCTGTCGCCCGGAGAACAGGGCTTCTCCTCGGCTCGGCCGGCCGCCCGCTCCCGCTCCTGCTCCCGCTCCCGCTCCCGGTCCCGAGGGGGCTCCGCGTGGCAGGTGCTGCTGGTGCTGCTGCTGCTTCCCCCGGGCGGGGACAGGCCCATGTTCCGAAGGCCCTCCCGGGCCCGAGAAGTAGAGGCCAGATCCTGGGGTGAGCGGCCAGGGTAGGGGATCCGGATGCCTCGTGCTGAGTCGCTTCGGAATTCGTAGGTCTTGGCCTTGGCCTTGGCCTGGGCCTGCAGGAGAGACTGGCGTCAAGGCGGAGGAGCCCTGCCCGCCCCCACAGGGCCCCTCTTCCGGCCCTCTCCTCCCGCTCCACCCGCTTCGCCCTCCCGAACCTCAGCGTCCCCATGCGGTGGGGGCGCGGCCCAGGGGGCAGCTCCTGGCCAGGGGAGAGAGGCCCGGTCTGGAAGCGGCCAGCTACTTGTCACATTTGATTATTAGCCTTTTGGGGTGGCTGGGGGCGGTCACAAAAGAATTCTAGTGTGGCTGGACCCCTCCCCCAAGACCCTCCATGGCACTGCCACCGACCTGGTGACAGCCCCTCTGGGGACTCCCTCCCGATGACAACGTAGCCGTGCGGGTGCCCCAGCGTGTGGACGCCACGGCTCACCAGCCCCCAGGCCCCTCCCCACACACCCACAGACACGCTTGCCCACCGCTGGTTGCCTCACGCCTACCTTGAGGAGGAAGGTTTTGGGTTTGGGTCCTCGCTTTTTGGGGCCGTAGAGCTCCATCTCTCGTTCCCTGGGGAAAGGAGGCGGGAGAAAGGACATGAGTAAGGAAACAGTGGGGCTCCCCTTCTCCAGACCCTGCGGGAAGCGGAGGCTGGGCAGGCCCTACCTCTCCTCGAAGGCAGCGAGCAGGCGGGCATCCAGGATGTTCTCCTCGGGCTCCCAGGTGCTGTACCTAGAGGGCGGCGGGAGCAAGCGAGTCAGTCCCGGGCAGGGAAAGAGCAGCGGGTGGGCGTGTGTGTCTGTAACTTTTCTTGGTGCATTGTATTGCATTTCAACGGAAAGGGAAAAAGAGGAAGAAAGAAACCTTCCCAATAACAGTCTGGGGCTGAAAATTGCATAAAACCTACTTACTTCTGCGACCAGCCCTTCCATTTCACGAGGTATTCCATGCGTCCCTGCAGATGCAAAGGGGGATGTGTGTGTGTGCACGGGGAGGAACGCATGACGAGGACACAAGAAATACATGCAAAAAATGCATGCACCAAATGCATGCGCGAAACCCCACCGCAAGAGGCACGCGCCCGCTGCACCATCCCCTGCACGAAACGCTGCACAAAGTGCATGCACCGGCACTCATCCCCCACCCCGCCCCCCACCCGTGCAATCTGTGCATGGTTGCAAGTCTAAGGAAAGCGCTTGGGCTCAGAGCCGCCGCCGCCACGGCCTCGGCCGCTGCTGGGACCTGGGGGAAGGGAAGCTGGGCTGCAGCAGGGGGAGGGAACCCCGGCCGGGAGGGGAGGGCTCGGCCGGGCCTCGGCGCAAGGCCCAGGGGCACCTACTTTCCGTATGCGCCGCTTCAGGAGGGCTTCGGCCGCGAACACCCGCTCCCCCACCGCCGAAAGCTCCATGTTGACTCGCCGCTTCCCCCCTTGGCCGCTTCCAGGAGCAGAAAAGCAGCAGCCAGCGCACGACAGACCATAATACTCTCGCGCTGACGTCAGTTCTCCTCCCCCTCCCGCGCGCCCGCTCCCTGCTCTGCCCCTCCCGCGCGGCGCGCGGCCCCCGCCCCTCCGCCCCGCGCTTCCTCCCGCCCCACGTGTTGCTAACGACGTTGCTAGAGCCGAGCGGCCCTCGGCCTGCGCCTCCGCGCTCGGATTGGGCGAGCTCGGGGCCACGCCCCTCTCCTTTCTCCCCCGCGTTGCTACGTGAGCCGCGTTCCAATCGCCAGGGGGCGGAGTCCGAGGCGACTCCAGAGACAGCGCGAGGGGGTGGGGGCCGCCGCCGGAAGTGACGTCCGGGGAGGGCGGGCCCGGCCGCTGTCAGTCTGCGGGACTCGCGAGGGGGCCCGTCCGGCCTCTGTCCTCGCCGGGGCCCCCTCCCCCGCCGCCAAGTTGTCCCTCCGGCGCTCCACGCGCCCCGCGGCTCTCGTTGGGACCCCCGCGGCGGTGTCAGCCCGGCCCCGCCCTTTCGGCAGGCCCGGCGCGCCCCACCCCCACCGCCGCGGACCGGCGCCCGCCCCGCCCCCGCCGCCGCCCGCGCGGCACAATGCACAATGCACAGGTGCTGGGGCCCGCGGGCCGCGCCCGCACCCCGAGAGCCGGCGGCGCGCCCCGCGCCCGCTCCCCCCCGACCCCTCCCCCGTCACCCACCGACCCTTGGTCTCCATGGCGACGGCCTCCCCCGCCGTCGCCAGCCCCATCCGCTAACAAATCAATGTGCCTGCGTCTCGGCCTCCCGTCGCGCTGCCGAGCCCTCGGCCACCCTCTGGGCCCGACCGGCCCGCCGGGAGGCTGAACGCAGACCCGAAGGAGGCCGGCTGTTGCCCCCAGTCTTCCGCGCCCCGGGGCCCCTTGGGGGACGTCGCGCGCCTTCTTCCTGCCCACGACCGGTCCCGGCGCCCACAGCCACCTGCCCCCGCCGCCCGCCCACGCTGCTGGTCCCCACCAGGCCGCGGCCCCGAACGTCGCCAGCCACAGCTCAGGCGACCCCTGCCCAGGGCCCGGGGGTACTGAGGGAGAGCACGGACGGCCGCCTCGGCCGAGCCAGGAGCTTGGCTAAGGTTGGGGCTTAGGGCGCCCTCCCGCCCCGCCCCGTCCCGAGCGACTGGCCAGGCTGCGCCGCCCTCTCCCTGCCCAGGGTTCTTCCCGACGTGCGTCGCAGACGCCCGGAGAGAAAACGCAGAGCGGGAAGTAGCGGGGGCATCGCGAAGTCCAGGGCAGCTGGAAGGAGAGGGGCTCACTAACGAGGCTGACGAGGTCCGAGACGGGGAGAGGGCCGGCGGGGGATGCCTCGCGTGTGCTCGCTGGCGCGCGCGCACCCGCTGGGGCTTCGCTCGCGGTGACCCGTGGCTGGAGCGGCAGCCGGGACAGCAGCTCAAGTTCCGGCCCAGGTCTCCTCGACCCTTTTCTCTCACCGCCCAAGCTGCAAGTCACAGCACCCGCGCCTTGGAAGCCACGATTTAGTTAAAACAGGACGAGAAACTTGACTCGACGGTTTCCCTTGCCGAGGGAGGTGGGGTGCAGAATGAGGGAGAGAGAGAGAACTAGAGAGAGAGGGAGAAAGCGAGCGGCGAGCCAAGGAGTCTGAGTCTAAGGGCCCGGAAACCCAGGGTGGAAAACTGGTCTCCGGTCCAAAGTTAGGTGCGCAGCGGGCGGCCGCGCGGCGGGGCGCGGTCCTGGACGCGCGGGACGCGCGCGCGGCTCGCAGCTCACCTTCTCGCCCACTCCCTGCCCCCGCCCCTGGAAATGCGGGATTCCAGTTTTTGGCCTTGCTCGCAAATTTTGCCGGGTGGGCGCTGGGCGAATAGTTTCATCTCCCTGGCTGTTCTGCTAACGAACGGCGAGTTGGCGACGCCCAGATCGCCCCTGCGACCCGCGCCGTCCGCCCGCGAGAGGCCGCCGACGGCCGCGTCCTTAATCATAAAAAGTCATTCCCGGTAACAAATAGTTTCGTTGGCCGGTGCCAGCGATACAGCTGTTTCTGTTTAAGCTTAAATACTTTCCAACAGTTTGGGCAGTAAAAATAAAGTCGGCCTCAGCCGCCTATAAGTGTCTGGTTTCCCCGCCCAGAGAAAGCCCACCCTGCGCCCTGGGTCTGGGCCGGCCGTACGCCCGCCCGCCCCCTCTTGGAATCCCTGCCCGCGGAGGCGACGGCTGCCCGGGCGCCCCAGCCCCGACCCGCGCCCGAGCTCCTCCGCCGGCCCCAGGGCCACCCCAGAGGCGGGAGGGGGAGCCTGCCCCAGCGGGTCGGTGGAGCAGACTGCTTCGCCTCCCGCCCTCCCCCACCCCTTTCCCGTTCCCCTGCGCCCACAAAGAATGGCGATTTCCCTTCAGACAGGGTTTCTGGAGCCGGGTCCCCAAGAGTTGTGTTTGCCTTGGGTGCCTTTGCAGACCCTGGAGTGTGCAGACGCGCGCAGAGGTCCATGGTTTCAATTTCACACTGAAAAAGTTAGCTCTCCTCCTCCCTCCCGTTGTCTCTCCTTTCCTTCTTTCCCTCCTTCCCTCCCTCCCTTTCTTCTTACCTCCCTCCCTCCCTTCCCTCTTCTCCTTCCTTCCTTCCTTCCTAACTTCCTAACTTCCTTCCCTATCCCCCTCCCTCCCTCTCTTCTTCCTCCCCCCATTCTTTCCTTCTTTGCAGAAATACCACTGGAAGCTTGAAGTCCCTGAGTAATAAACCCTAGTTGCACGGTCCCCTCCCCGGGAGGGGTACTTAGTAATTTTTTTTCCTTCTTCCACAGCAGCCACATTTTTCTGCCTGTGTTGCTAGGTGGGCAAAAGGCTTGCTCTGAACAGAATGATCGCTTGTGAGATGTCTGAGTTTGCAAACGTCGGGGATTCCCGCAGAGAACATAGCAAAGGTGGAACTCGATCCAGGAGAATAATCTGAGAACGATCAGATCAAGTCCTGCTCTTGTCGGCAGCAAACTCAGCCCTGGGAGGAAGCAACCCTAACTGGGGGGCCAGGGCTCTCGCTCCTGCCTGGCGCACCTCGCTGCCTGCTCCCCTCCAACGAGCGGGGTTGAAGAGTGTGAAAACACCTCGCTGGACACCTTTGACCCCTGGCGTCCAGAGTAGGGGAGGCGGCAGTCTGAGAGATGGGCTTGCAGTGAGCCTTGACTGGAGCAGGGCCTCGGCTGGTGGGCGCAGGAGGA
>PVIJ01015885.1:0-34750 GCA_004024925.1 Scalopus aquaticus
TACATACAAGCTGGGGTACAGGCCAGAGGTGTGGGGCGGCGAGAGGTTTCACCAGAGACAGAGCGGGTAGCAGAACAGGCAGACCAGAAATACACTGCTGAGGGGAGCAGCGGGCGAGGCAGGAGAGGTCAGCCGCGCCATGTGGGATTCTCCCCGGCCGGGCTTCGAACTCGCGTCGCCGTTGCCGACAGCTCCACAGCGCAGCGCCTAACCGCTGCGCCACCAGGGAGGCCCTTCAATAGATAGTTTTAAAAACACCAATTAATAAATAGGCAGCAGATCTAAACTGACAATTCACCAAAGTGGATATTTAGAAGGCAATACATGAAAAAATGTTTATCATTGCTTTTAATATGGTAGATGCAGGCCAAAGCCACAATGAGGTATCACCTCACACCTCTGACAACAGTACATATTAAAAAGATCCCCAACAAGTGCTAGAGAGGATGAGGCGGAAGAAGAACCCTATTACACTGTTGGTAGGAATGTAAATTGATGCAGCTATTTTGGGAAGCAATCTGGATTTACCTTAAACAACTAAAAATGTAAATACTGTATTCCCCAACAATCCTGCTCTGGGGTATGTTTCCAAAGACCTCGAAACCATAAGCCCCCAAATTATGTGTTCTATAGTGTTAATTGTAGCACTATTTGTAACAGCTATGACACTGAAATAACCTAAGTGCCCACTGTAGAGGATTTCCTTAAAAAGATGTAGTGTATCCACACAAACAGTGTTCAGCCATAAGACAAAATGTTGCCATTTACAGCAAAATGGAAAGAGTCTGAGGGAATGACATTCAGTAAAGCAAGTCAGAATGATAAAGACAAATGCTGGGTAATTACATAGCAGATGATTCAACAAAACATTTATAAAGATTATAGGACACTAATTTAAAAAGTGAGGTTTCTGAGGTTAAGAGGAAGAGGGAAGGGAAAAAGGGACAAAGGAACATAGCGATGGTGGTAGGAGGAAAAGAAACCTAACAATTTATTCCTACTGGAATTCTTCAGTGTCCCAATTCAGGACTGAATCTGAAATCAGATTGAAATGATTTCATTTCAATGCCATTTTTGATAATCTAGGAAAGTACCCGTAACAAAAAAATTCTGTTATCATCAATCACATAAAACACATACTTAAAAGTATTTTCCTTAAAATTTTAAGGAAGATGACTTGGTTTAATTGTCTGGTACAAGAACAAGAACCTATGAATAAACTGAACAAATAGGCATATGATGAAAGAATAGAATCTGATTACTTCATTATAGGAGAGTTTGCATTATTAAAAGTGCATGAGGGCCTCCCTGGTGGTGCAGCCGTTGAGCGCTGCGCTGTGGAGCTGCTGGCAGCGCGCGATGAGAGTTCGAAGGCCGGCTGGGGAGATTCCCACATGGCATGGCAGACCTCTCCTGCCTCGCCCTGCTGCTTCCTTCAGCAGTGTATTTCTGATCTGCCTGTTCTGCTCCCCACTCTGTCTCTGGTGAACCCTCTCGCCGCCCCACACCTCTGGCCTGTACCCCAGCTTGTATGTATAAATAATTAAATCTTAAAAAACAAACAAAAACTGCATGATGATTTTAGGCTTCCAAAAAGTGAATCGCCGATAAAATGTGTTTCTCTGCATTCAGGAAACAATACATCCATACTCCTGGTGTATACTGTTAGGGGGGAAACAAATCAGGGTAATGACAAGAGGTCAGCTATTACTAGAATTCCTACAAGAACATTACAAATTTGTATTTCTCCCTATTCTTACTGTCTTAGTCTTACTGCCAATGGTATCTAACATCCTCTAATTATCTTTGTTGTTTATCTAAAGTCCATCACACAATACTGAAAAGGGAAATGAAATTTGAGATTTTCTTTTTAAAATGAAGAAACCAAGTTAGATGTTTTATTTAGATAGTCTCATCTTAACCGATGGGATTATGTCTCTGTACAAGAAACTGTAAGGCTATATATTCTTACCTTATACATTGTTATGAGCACAGGAAACAGATGCATCTTTATCCACACAATTTGTGAAAATTAAACTAATTGCCAAATTTTTATAAATTGTCACTATAAGATTTGGAAAACTATACTACCTTGTCTACTAGTCTTTCTATTTTTCATCTGTATTCACTGTTTTGTTTTTTAACACATGGAAGTTATTTTTATAATTTATAATAATTGCCATTAACTTTCTCTTTTGCACTTACTCCTATAAACTAATCAAACACAGCCCTTGTTACCTATGTCTACTTGCATGTACATTATTACAAAAGCATACAGCACTTGACAGGCTACAAACCTACACAAAACCATATTCATCGAGAAAAGATGTTTTTAACTCCTGCTTGCAGACCAAAAGAATCACTTTCACTCTCACAAACATGGCAAAAACTCACATTTATGATGCCAGATTTCTTTTTTTGTTATGATGTTAAATTTATAACCTATATATGGGACATTAGTGCAATCTTATTTATAAATACAAAAGATGAATTATATTTAATACTATTTATGTGGTACCTCTTAAGTAATAAAACTAATTAACTGATGAACTTCTTAAAAATCCCATTTCTTTTTTACCACCCACTGCTCAAAAGTACTTTCTAGCTCCCAATTACAAACTCACTAGCTTATCATAAATCACTTCAAATCATTAAATGTACGCATTAAAAAGCTACAACATAAACATAAGGAACAGCCATTACCAGCCCGTATGCCTAAAATGACCTCTTATCTAATCCCTCACTTAAATCTTTTTTAAAAAAGATTTATTTTTATTTATTTATGCATACAAGAACTGGGGTGTAGGCAAGAGGTGCGGAGGGTGTGAGGATTCACCAGAGACAGAATGGGGAGCAGAACAGACGGAGCTACTGAAATACACTGCTGAAGGGAACAGCAGGGAAGACAGGAGAGGTCTGCTGTGCCATGTGGGAAGCTTCCTGGTTGGGGATCAAACTCATGCTTCAGTGGCTGGTGATAGCTTGACAGCACTGAGACTTTAACCCCTGCACTACCAGGAAGGCCCTCCCTTATATTTCTTATGATCTTTCTGAAGGATGTAGGAAACATCACAGTAGCACACACTTGCCACCTATCATGAACCAGATTATACTGATAAGTAATATCCAATCTGATTATAAGTCTTTGAAATTAGGGATCTTGTCATACTTCCTTATTATCTTACATATAATTGGTACCTAATAAATATTGAGTAATAATGATGGTCGTGCTTAACAGAAAACAGACTTCCACTGACATTACTAAATATTCATACAAAATAATAAATGTAAAGAGAACCCTAATGAAACCTAACAACACTTAGATTCATCACAGCAAGAAGGTAGTTACTATTCCAATTTAGTTACTGTTAAGACATAGGCAAGTAAGGCTTTTAAGATTTATTTATTTATGCATACAGAGGTGTGGGGGTGGTGAGAGGATCCACCAGAGACAGAGTGGGGAGCAGAACAGGCAGATCAACTGAAGTACACTGCTGAGGGAAGCAGCTGGTGAGGCAGGAGAGGTCTGCTGTGTCATGTGGGAATCTCCCTGGCTGGGTACTGAACTCATGTGGTAGTGGCTCTGGATAGCTTCATAGTGCTACGCCACCGTTGTGCCACCAGGGAGGCACCAAGTAAGGATTTTCATTTCAAAAGGATATAAAATAGTTTCTTTATAGTTACTAGCAGATTATATGTGAAAAAGTTTGTTAAGAGCCAGGTAAACAGATACTCAAGCTAAACATTAAGTTATAGTTTAGTCTTATTTAAAAAAGTATTTTCCAAATTAGGTCACTTTGAAGAAGTGGTTATTAAGCCCATTTGCCCATTTTTTTTAAGATTTATTTATTTTTTTATTTATACATACAAGCTGGGGTACAGGCCAGAGGCTTGGGGCGGCGAGAGGGTTCACCAGAGACAGAGCAGGGAGCAGAACAGGCAGATCAGAAATACACTGCTGAGGGGAGCAGCGGGCGAGGCAGGAGAGGTCTGCCGCGCCATGTGGGATTCTCCCTGGCCGGGCGTCGAACTCGCGTCGCCGCTGCCGACAGCTCCACAGCGCAGCGCGTAACCGCTGCGCCACCAGGGAGGCCCCCATTTGCCCATTTTTTGATTGGTTTTTCTTTTTGTTGAGTTGTATGAGCTCTTTGTAGATCTTTGATAGCTGTCTCTTATCAGAATCATGGTGTGGGAATATTTTCTCCTAATCTGCAGGTTGTCTCTTTGTTTGGGTCTCTCGCTGAGCAGAAGTTTCTCATTTTGATGTAGTCCCAGGTATTATCTTCCACTTTCTTTTCCTTGCTGGTGGGATGAATCCTTAAAGATATTTCTGAAGTTTATGTCATGCAGTGTGTCTGTTTTCTACTATGTATTGTATTTTCCTGTGTGTATTTTACAGGTTCAGGTCTTGCAGCCATGTCTTTTACACATTTTGACTTGATTTTCAAGTATGGTAGCATGCCTAAATTAAAGGAAAGGTATTTTTCCACAAACTTTTATAATCAAGGTATTCATTTCAGGAACTGCTTTTACCCTTCCAGAAGTCTCACTTTTATCAATAAAGCACCAATTAGTTAAGGAATAAAAATAGATTCGTATACATGGCTTACTTGACCTGGAAATTGTAAACATTCTCTAGTAGATTAAAGAATAATAATGAGGGGAGATGAAGTGGAGAGGTGAAAGAGGCTGAATGGTTGATGATGGATAGTTGAATGTGAATATATGAGAAAATGTAATCTTGGAACCTATACAGTGTTACTTCAATTAAAGAAAAAAGGTAATACCAAAAAACAAAGTAATAGTAATTTTACTAAAAATAAAATAAACTAATCCAATTCATCAAATTGTGATACGGAACTGATATTAAATCTGCCTGGTTTGCCTAAGAGTTAAAGAACAGGCTATTTTCAGCAGTGGTCAATGAAAAGATTTCCTTCATAGACCACTCTAGAAGATACCACACTGAAATGGGGGAAATTTATGTTTTCAATAAATATCCTGAATCAACATATAAAAGAAACACATTAAAACCAAGGGTTTTTACTTAACCCAAAGTCACTCTAAAAGGGAGCAACAGATGCATGTGAAAATAAATCACTGATTTATATTTTGTTTTAGTCTCATATATTTGCCTTGTCAAAAATGAGACAGAAGGGCCTCCCTGGTGGCACAGCGGTTAAGCTCTGCGCTGTGGAGCTGTCAGCAGCGGCGACGCGAGTTCGACGCCCGGCCGGGGAGATTCCCGCATGGCAGACCTCTCCTGCCTCACCTGCTGCTCCCCTCAGCAGTGTATTTCCATCCATCTACCTGTTCTGCTCCCCACTCTGTCTCTGGTGAACCCTCTCGCCGCCCCATGCCTCTGGCCTGTACCCCAGCTTGTATGCATAAATAAATAAATCTTAAAAAAAAAGAGAGAGACAGAAATTTAACTTCTAAAGTCTATTTTTTTCATTGAGGTAACACTGGTTTATAACACTATGTATTTCAAGGGTAAAGTATCACACCTCAACAAATGTATATACCACACAATGCTAGTTACCATCTACCACCATCCAACAGATCTCCTCTCCCTGTTCCTTCCATCCTCCCCCTCCACTCCTTCCACTTTGGTAACCATCAGCTGTTGTTAGACTCTAAGGGTTGGGGCCTCCCTGGTGGCACAATGGGTTAAGCGCAGTGCTGTGGAGCTGTTGGACCCGCAGCTGCAGGGCGAGTTCCATACCCAGCCAGGGAGATTCCCACATGGCGCAGCAGACCTCTCCTGCCTCACCAGTTACTCCCTTCAACAGTGTGTTTTGGTTGATCTGCCTGTTCTGCTCCCCACTGTCTCTGGTGAACCCTCCCACCACCCCACACCTCTGGTCTGCACCCCAGCTTGTGCACATAAATAAATAAATCTTTTTAAACAAATTGTGACAACAAAAACATTGTAAGACAATTTAAAAGAAAAGGCTCATAACTCACTTTGGTTTTTGCCCCCAAAAAGGACACAATAAGAACTCATTTTAAGTAATCTAGCAAGTAATCAAATTGATTTATTTTAGTAAAAAAATACTGAGTGCTATAATGAAAAGGAAGAATAATACCTACGGGTCCTGGCACTATTACTGTTTCTCTTTTCCATAACAATTATTAGTGTCTCCTATTCTTACCACTACATCCCTCACTGCTTATTAGTCCATTTCCAACAGTTAATTATTTTTTCTTAGTTTTACTGATATATAATTGACAGAGCATTGTACTAATTTAAAATGTAGAGTATGATTAGACATGAGTATATATTATAAAATAATTACCAAAATAAATTCAGTTTAACATCTATCACCTCATAGCTATGCTTTTGTGGGGGGTGGGGGGGAGGGCGAGGATTAAAATCTACTCTCTTAGGAACTTTCAAATATACAATAGAGTATTGTTAACTTTTATCCTGTAAGTAGATGTTTAACCATTTTCATCCATTTCACTTATCACCACCAGCACCCCTCACCTCTAGCACCACATACCTGTTCTATTTCTGTAAGAGTTCAGTTTTTTTTAGATTCCACTTTGTGAAAATATACAGAAGTCTTATTTCAGTGAGGTCAGGAATCTAGACAAGAGTTCTCACACACAAGCATTAGTGTACATTACAGAATCCCAAATACAAACAGAACAGACATGCTTTGTATCTTCAACAGGAGGAAGGTGAAAGCTGATTCTCCTTGTTCAGTCCAATGTGAGAACACCATAAGCCAACAAATGAGAAGCCACTACACTTCAAACTTCCAGTTTCCTCCAAAGCACTCTTCACTCACAATAGCCCCTTCTAAAAATCTATTTTTTAAATTATTTTATTCTGAGGAAGTATACATGTGTTTCATCATGAGACCATACATCAGAAGTGCCTTCTGTTATTTCTAAATAAACCTATTTTTCTAGTGGAATAACTGTTTGCTTATTTGTTTTGAGGTCAATGTATCTGGTGGCCCAAATGGGGATGCAAATAAGTCTCCCAACAACTCCAAGGCTGATGAACAAAGAGGTGCCATTACCCACTGAGTTCACTGCTTTCTTGCAGTTCTTGGAGTTTGAAGGTAAGTTTTCTGCTGGATCCAACCGTGGTTTCTTGGAGTTTGAGCTCTCCATGGTTATTCAGACATTTTCTTTTTTATCTAAAGCCTTGTTCTCTTTGGGGGTGCCCATTTAGCACTTTGGCCTGATATCCGCTGGAAATCAGGATATCCTATTAGATCTGTGATAGTCTTTGGCTGATTCATTTGAAATCACTCCACTGAGATTGTACTATCTACAAGAGCACTCTGTTCCTTCTGGGAACAGGCTATTCCATTGGAATTGTGTGACTTTTGTTGAGTACTAGGTTGGCCTTCAGCCTGATTTCTTTGTAGAAACAGACTGTCCCTATTGGGGCTGTGTGCCATTTGGAAATCTCAGCACTATGAAGCTATCCAGAGCCACTGCAGCATGAGTTCGATCCCCAGCCAGGGAGCCTCCCACATGGCGCAGCAGCCACAGACCTCTCCTGTCTCTCCCACTGCTCCCCTCAGCAGTGTCTTTCAGACAGTCTGCCTATTCTGCTCCCCACTCTGACTCTGGTGAATCCTCTCACACCCCCACACCTCTGGCCTACACCCCAGCTTGTATGTATAAATAAAAAAATCTTAAAAAGGGGGGGAAGTCTTATTTATCTCAATGATATTGGCAGTTATACTTTAAGGCCCTCTGGGGGCTTCATGTTTCAAATCTAAGGCCCCTCCTCATGCATATTTCTAAGTTAACGAGAAGTAATCTAAAACACAAATGGTCATTATGAGGAACTTCTGAACTCCCTAAAATTGGTTTTCTTAAAACCAGTTTGGACAATCATGGCTCTGAAACTGCCAAAACTTTTCATTGAAGCCTCCAAACATTAACAGGAGTCTAAAATTGCCTCTTTGGAATGTGATGCCTAGGGTTTTACCTTCTTATTTCTCACAAATCCTGAAGACTTATCTGGATAATATAAAGTACTCCAGGGGCTCTACCTCTTTTTGCAATATGTAGATGATTTGCTGCTTTGCTTTCCTTCCCACATCTCCTCGCAAGAAAACAGCACATACTGCTTAACACAATTAGTCCTAAAGGTACACAGGTTGCCAAGGAAAAATTGTAGTTTGCCCAAACCCAGGTTCAATATTTAGGGGATCAAGTATCAGGAAAAGGTTAACTTTCCCCAACCCAAAACTAAATGTCAATAGCAAGATTTTCTTGGACTAGCAAGTTAATGCCGAAATTAGATTTAAATTTCTCTCTCATGGCAAAATCTCTATATAATTCACAAAAAACAACCACTCCATTTAGTGATGAACTTAATGCAGTATATACATGTTGATTTTTAATGATGCACACCTGAAACTTATTATAATGCAATGTTACTTCAATTAAAAAAATGAAAGAACAATCCTAACCCAATTCTTTGGAAGAAGAGGGCAAGATGGCCTTTAAAACTATAGAGGAGATTTTATTTTTTAAAAAAACTTATTTATTTACGCATAGAAGAGCTGGGGTGTAGGCCAGAGGTATAGTGGGGTGAGAGGCTTCAACAGAGGCAGAATGGGGAGCAGATCAGGCAGAGCCACTTAACATTTTGTGTGCCGGTGCCCTTTAAATTTACCAGCCCTTGGGGCTGGCCATTTTCTGTGCCACCGCATGAATGGTATAAGCATTCAATAAAACACACACAACTCCTGAACTACTGAATATTAAAAAAACTGTAATATCTCTCATAAAACACCTTACACTTTCACCAAAACAATGTGTAAAGCTTCTAGATTGAGTACAATCAAAGAAATAGCTTCTAATAGTTCCAAATAAATCCACCGTGGCATGAAAAACTGGAGACTAGATGAACACGTATTAATACGTGAGTGGCCACCTGATACTGGTGACAAAAACATGTACTAATACGTGAGCAGACCACAAAGTGTTAAGTACACTGCTGAGGGGAGCAGAGGGTGAGACAGGAGAAATCTGCTGTGTCATGTGAGTCAGCTCCCTGGCTGGCGATCAAACTAGTGTAGCAGTGGCTTCGGATAGCCTCAAGGTGCTGAGATCCAGCCCCTTGTGCCACCAGGGAGGCCCACCCTAGAGGAGATTTTAATAAACTCAAAAGGGTTTAATAAACCCTTTTGACATCCCATTTACTAGATTCCCTTCTTTTTCACATAAAAAAAGAAAGGGAATGCCCAAGGAGTAATCAACCAAAAACACAGTTGGGACAGCTATCAATCCATAGAATATTATATTCAGCAACTAAACTGGTGGCATAAACATATGCTTTCAAAGCAGATCATGATTTTGCAACTTTGTGGAGGCAATGAGGCTTCCTTCTAACAGAGATATAATTAAAAACAGCCCTTATGTTTAAGTATTATCAGATGCTATACTTTTGTGTGCTACCTTGGCTATTATTAAGATTCTGGAGCATTCTAAAGTTGATTCTCTGGAAGCAAAAGGAAATCACCTTGCTGACATTTCCACAAAGAACACTCCTCTTAAAGGAACCAGTAGCAGCCAAACCTCTATTGTGGTCTAAAGAGACATTTCCCCAAATAACGAAGGAAAGCTGGCTAGAGAAGCCTAAGACAACTGGCCTCAGAAAATGAAAAACAAAACTAGAAATTCAATAGTTGTTGGTATATGATAAAAAGAGAAAGCTTTAGCTTGGGCCAAGTAACAACCCAGTCCTTCCAGAGGCTCAAACATCCACTTCTAATCACTGTATATGCATTAAAATATTAATCAAAACAATTATAGCATTAATGAATCAACACTGGTGGAGAGACATTGAACTCCCTGAAAGAGGGAAACAACTCAACTTCAGTGCCCTCTAGCATTCTACACTGTAGAAGGGAAATACCTAGCTCCAAACCACTCTAGTCATCCTGACCCAACTAAAGGGGGAGGATAAAGCTGAGACACACTTGTGAAGTTTACAGTCCAGAGGAAAAGGTTAATTACAAGACTGACATATATCTTCACAGGACTATAGAATGCTGCTTCTCTCCTCATACTTACCACTACATTACTAAAGGCCTATTTACAGCAGTTCCTTTTTCTAGGTACATCAAATCTAGCTATCAAGAAAAAATTATAAGGTATACTACAAAGCAAACAAATAAAAACCCAAGTTGAAGAGACAGAGCATGTATCAGAACCAGCCATGGCAAAGACGATATAATTATTAGACTAGGAATTGAAAGTAACTATTAATATGCAAAGGGCATTAATGTCCATCACAGTAGGTGAATGAATAAATAGGCTGTGGAACATCCAGGGAATGAAATACTATTCAACACTAAAAAGAAATTAACTATCAGGCCATGAAAGACATAAAGGAACCCTAAGAAAGTGAAATATGCCAATATGGAAGTGCAGAATGAGGAGCACCCTAGGACCTCCAAACTAGCCTGCTCTAAATGGTTTGCCATCCATTGTATAAAGACAAAACAGACTCTGAGTGAGTAAGACCTTCAATAGGAAAAAATTTCCTATCCCTTTCATCAGTAGGGATGAAAAAAAAAAATCCAAGGAACTACAGCATTACTGAAGGAGTGAGCATAATTCTCAGGTGTCAGAAAGGAAAAGTACAAGCACCTTTATTTACAAAGAGTCCTTAACTCAATCAACAAACACTTCGTAAGTGCCTCCTAGCCATCAAAAACTTGAACAGTCACTGGGGATATAATGATTAACTCAAAGTTTATATAGTTCTTGTGCTAACAGTTTACAGTCTAGGGGGGTCATCACAAATCTGAGTCATTTTAGAACTGAAGAAAAAAAAAGACCTAATAAAATAAATACTATGGGAAAGTCAAAAGGGAGAGTTTTATTGCAAGTCACATTTAAATACGGTCCTCAGAAAAAAATAAATAAATAAATAAATAAATACGGTCCTCAGGATGTGAAGGAATCAACCTTGTCAAGAGCTAGGGAGAGCACCTACAAACAGTGGAAAAGCTTGTAAAGAAAAGTTCCTGATGAAGAGACCAGCAAGGCTGAGGATTGCTGTTTGTAAGGTGAAAAAGTAGTAGGATTCATCATTCAGGATTCTACAGTTTAATGATTATGCAATAAGAGGCCATGTAAACATTTAAAACAGAGAAGTGACATTTATATTTAAAGGTATTCAGGTTTATAAAATCATTTATATATTGAAATATAGATATTTAGGGCCTCCCTGGTGGTGCAGCGGTTAAGCGCTACGCTGTGGAGCTATCGGCAGCAGTGACACAAGTTCGATGCCCGGCCGGGGAGATTCCCACATGGCGCGGCAGACCTCTCCTGCCTCACCCACTGCTCCCCTCAGCAGTGTGTTTCTGTCGCTCTGCCTGTACTCCCCACACTGTCTCTGGTGAACCCTCTCACTGCCCCATGCCTCTGGCCTGTATCCCAGCTTATATGCATAAATAAATAAATCTTAAAAAATATATATATATATATATATAATGGATGGAATTAGAGATCATACTCAGTGAAACAAGCCAGAAAGAAAGAGAAAAATATCGAATGGTTTCACTTATAACAGGACTATAAGGACGCCAAATAGGAGAGAGACACTCAGTGGATGGGGGGAATGGGGGGAAGGAGGGTAAGGGCACAAAATTGAGTAGAAAAGAACACAAGGGACCATGGAGATGGATCACGGGTGAATTGGTTGTGGGTTACCCAAGGGGAATACAAAATGTAAAAGATATAAATAACAATTAAAAGATATATGTGCAAAATGAAGCTGAAGAGGCTCTGGTCACACACTAAGCCACACAGTCAACCCAACCAGAGCCCTCTCCTTTGTGTCACACCCAGCAAAGGGCCCTGTACTCAATCCCTCACCCACTCAGCCCCACTGAGCCAAAAGTGCACTGGCCTCAAGACCATACTCCTGTAACAATAAAAAAAGTACGTGGTGATTTTTAAATACGTCTACAAATTTTTTGGTTAGGGAAGAGGTGTACTTCTTTTAGTGACTTAAAATTTTTTCTGTTTCCCACACTGATGTTCTTCATCACTTGAATTCTATATTTATACCCCTTTTTTGTGGCAAAATTTCTCTGTGAGATTTCATTTGTGTGTGTGTATTTTAAATAGCGATATAAATCACATACGATATAATTCATCTCTTTAAATCATCTTTGTTTCAAAAATAACTTTTTAACTTGGCAATACCAAACAGGGTCTACCTTTAGCCCAGAATTAATACAATTACTTTTTGAGTTTGCTTACCTAGTATATGTCATCAGTTTCTCTACTGCATTTATCTCACCACCTGGACAGGGATGGACAGAGAGCTAGAGCCTCAAGCAAATGCTATACAGCGAAGCTATTTCTCCTGCCTTGGATCCCTTACCTCTAAATCCTGTTCATGTAAATTTGGTACAGGATGCTTCCATATAGAAGAAGTAAACCCATTGTGACATTTTAAACGTTTTTATCAGTAGGGATGAAAAAACATACTTAGATATTTTACATATAAATGTTTAGAAATAAATTAATAAGTCATATATAGTTCCCCTATGATTCAGTTCTTGTGGCCTTAAGATACAATTAAACCATGTCTGTAACTTTCTTTTTGTGATATAACAGTAGCATTTTTAAACTTTATGTTGTTCTCACAAGTTTGTGTCCCTCCTGGAAAGGACAGTGCAATTGGATTCTTTCAATCTTGTCCAAAGTATACTGTTGCTGGAAGACACTCCTTGGAAAGCTGTAGCATGAAATTAGGACTGTTACCTGCTTTTATCATCCTAATGATTTCTTCATTACTCCTTTAGTATTATTTTATTGTTAATTCATTATATTCTATTGGGGGTGGCTGTTGAAAGCTAATGGGTATAAGCCTGTTCTTACAGTATCTTCTTTCTTCAAGTACTATTTACTTTGAACAAATGTTCAAATTCACTGTGAATATGGACAAAATCTAGTTTTAACCAAATTCTCACTTATTAAATTGTGAGTTGACTTCTTGCTACTTCATAAAATTTTGTATCATTTGTTTTCCTTGTCAAATTATATACACCTATCATAGTCCATTGTGCCTCTTCCCCACTTTGTTCTCCCCCTAGGAAAGCCTCAATTCCATAGACTCCTAGCATCTGTCATTGGTTCGGTTTGATCTGACTCATTGTTTTGTTTCTCTACATTCCACCTATAAGTGACACCATCTGGTACTTGTTTTTCTCCTTCTGACTTATTTCGTGTAGTATAATCCCCTCCAGTTCCATTCATGTTCTTGCAATTGGGAAGAGTTTATCTTTTTTGATGGCTGAGCAATATTCCGTTGTCTATTATATACTGCATCTTCCTAATCCACTTATCAGCTTTCGGGCACTTAGGTTGTTTCTAAAGCTTAACTAATGTAGTTAGTGCTAAACACAGGGGTGAATATATCCCTTGCAATTGGTGCTTTTACATTCTTCAGTAGATACCGAGGAGTAGATCTGCCGGATCATATGATAGATCCACTTTTAATTTTTTTCAAAAAATCTTTATACTGTTTTCCAAAGGGGCTGGACCAATCTACATTCTCACAAGCGTTTATGAGGGTTCCTTATTTTCCACATACTCACCAACATTTGTTGTTAAAAATAACTCTTAGAAAAGTAAGAATCTGACATAATGAAAATGCTTTCTACAGAGATGTTCAAAATATTATGGGTAGTATTGCTAATTAAATTTAATTCACTTCTGTTTCTTATTCAAAGGAAAATCCCCATTTCTCAATGTCAAATCCAAATGAGACAAGACATTTGAATTTAGAAATGCACAGCATTCAAAATAAAAGGTTATCCTACATTAGATAACGCAGCACTTACATAATGAACAAACAGATTTATAAAAGAAAAAGGCTGTAATATAAGAAATTACAAGTCCATGGCTGTTGATACTTCTGATATTGAGCTAGGTTAAGGTAACAGACATTGCAAATTTCTTTCTAAAACTGTCTAGCCAAAGACATAAATTAACACTAGTTCTGATAAAGACTTTCATTATGAAATGACCATAGCCTTAAACTTTCCTTGAACAAGCAAGGCAGCATTTTGGGGTACAGTAAAAGGGGGTTGAGTTATAATGATTCTGTACAAAAAGCTTGAATTTTCTTTATTTCCTTCTAGCTTACTGATAAGGCAGCCACACAGAGCAGTAACAAATCTCACAAATGTGCCTCTAGGCTCTAATTAGATCTTACGTAACATTCCAGTATTTTTATTCCATTTTCTCAACTCAATTATCCTAAATAGTAAATATCTTTCACCTTCTGAAATCTTTTCCATAACATGTTTTTTCTCCTCTTGCAGAGCATAAAGGCTTATAACACCGATGTCCCAATATTTAGGTTTCCCTGAGTTACATACATGAACTATCCACAAAGAAATCTGGTTCTTTCTCCCAAAGATGCCAACAACTGAGCCTATTTCATATGAGGCACATACCTATCCTCTTAATTGGTACATACAAACCAAGTTTTTAACCTCTGTTTAATATAGGGCTGTGCATTAATCGTAACAATATAAAATGCATTACACTACATTGTTTTTTTCATCAATGAGTCTTCACTGTTACACAATATTTATTGGTAACTTGAAGGGCTGCTTTTAAAAATCTGCTGTAGCATTAAGTACTACTCTAACTTTTGTCAAGACTCAAAGAATTATTTACTAAGCATTGTCTAAACATTAAGCAACTTCATTCATCAGATTAGAATGTTGAGCTATATTTACTCTTCTCTTTCCTTCAAAGGTCCATTATTTACTTATTCTCTTTTAGCTTACATGATAGTGCAAATGGAATGGATACCTTCCAGTATTCTAAATACAAAGTCATTCTTTCCCAGTGGAATTTATTATTCTTCAAATACACTTCATAAGGCAATATGAAAAATTCAAAATAGTTCACATCTGTCACACTGTACAACAGTGAGATCTATAATATCTAAAATTTATTGGGCCCTCTTCAGGTGCTTTAAATATGTTAATTCATTAAATTCTACTTCCTGTAAAGTAGTAAGATTTTCATTATAATCTTCATTTCACAAATGAGGGAACCAAGTAAAAATATCAGAAAACTAGGAAGCAGTGGGTCAGAACACTGTGCAAACTGACTCACGAGTCCGTGTGAGTCATACTACTGTGCTTTTATAAACACTATAGTGATTACCAAAACCTATATGAAAAGAAGCAGATGGTTGTTCTAAAACAGCATACTCTTATAGTGTGAGTTTATAAATGAACTCCTATCCAACTTCTTTAACAGTTCTTAAGATTCATAGCTCACTATGTAACAATTGCACAGATTATCACAAGAAAATTTATTCTTTTAGGAAATATGAGTACGCTTTCATATATAAATAAAGTCAAGTTATGTCAAGAGGATACTGAATTAACACATGAAGTAAATTTTATTATCATACAGTCCAATACACCATGTGAGGCACAGTAACTTTGAATACATACAAGTATGTGAACCAAAAGAACTTGATTAACATAAAAGAATTTTTATAATCCAAGAAGTTTGTTTTATTTAGTTTGTCTGAATAAATGTTTGTTTTCTCCATATACCACATATGGGTGAAATCATATAATCATTTTTCTTACTCTGGCCTATTTCACTAAGAGTAAGTCCCTCTAGGTTCACCCAAATTGTTGCAAATGGCAACATTTCATTCTTTGTTCAGCTGAACAGTATTCTAGAGTGAATATATACTTCTTCTACTATATTTACCAGCTGATCGGCACATAGGTTGTTTCCAGTTCTTGATGGTTGTAACTAGTACTGCAACAAACCTGAGAGTACAGAGCTCTTTGAATTAGTGTCTTGTATTTTTTCTAAGTACTCAGAAGTTGGATAACTGGATGGTGTCAAAGTTCTAATTTTTTAAAGAAATCTACACAATTCTTTACATAGTGGCTATTCCAATTTACATTCCCACCAACACTGTGTAAGGATTCCATTCTCTTCATT
This sequence comes from Scalopus aquaticus, assembly GCA_004024925.1. NCBI lineage: Eukaryota > Metazoa > Chordata > Mammalia > Eulipotyphla > Talpidae > Scalopus > Scalopus aquaticus. The sequence goes on from PVIJ01015885.1 coordinate 15,997, forward strand.
CCCTCTCCAACATTTACTGTTTCTTGTTTTTGGAAAATACTGTCTTTGGAACACAAAGCCATTGTAAAACAGGTGTGAGGTAATAGTAGCAATTGCTGTTTTGATTGCATGTCCCAAATAAAAGATGATGAACATCTTTTCAAGTGTCTATTAGTCATGTGGATGCTTCTTTGAAGATGTGTATTCAGATCCTCTGCCATTTTTTATTATTGTTTTTTTATTGTTGGGTTTTATAAGTCGTCTGTATACTTTGGGTATTAATACCTTATCAGATGTATGATGTGTCAATATCTTCTCCCAGTAGGATGTCCTTTTTTTGTTTTGGTGCAAGTTACTTTTACAGTGTAGAACCTCTACAGTATGATGAAGTCCATTTATTTATTTTTGCTTTTGTTTCCCTTGCCATTGGAGTAGAGTCCCCAAACATATCTTTAAGGCTGTTAAGGAATGTATTGCCTATGTTTAATTTAACCCTCTGTATTTTAAATCAAGTCTTTAATCTATTTTGAATTATTTTTTGTGTGTTAGGTAGTTGTCTAGTTTCTTTCTTTTGCACGTGGCTGTCCAGTTTTCCCAGAACCATTTATTGAAGACACTTTTCTTGTTCCACTGTAAGTTCTTGGTTGTGTGGTCATTTATTAGTTATCCACAAGTGTGAGGTTTTTTTCTGGGCTCTCAATGCTGTCCCATTCATCTGTGTGTGTCAGTTTTTAATTTCAACATTAAACATTTCATTACTATTGCTTTGTAGTATAGTCTGAAGTCAGTAAGTGATACCTCCATTTTTGTTCTTTGTTCTCGAGAGAATTTTTGCAACTCAAGGTCTATTTCTGCTCCAAACAAATTTCATGATTTTTTGTTGTTGTTGTTCTAGTTCTGTGAAGAATGCCACTGGGATTTTGATAGGGACTGCACTGAAGCTGCAGGTCATGTAGCAATTCAAACAATGTTAATTCTTCAAATCCACTTTTCCATCTCTCTGTCTTCCATCTTTTTAAATGATGTCTTGTAGTTTTAGTACACAGGTCTTTCACTTATTTAAATATATTCCAAGGCATTTCATTCTTTTGATGAGATTCTAGAAGGGACTGTTTTCTTGGTTTCTGTTTCTGCTAGTTCATATTATTTGTGTATAGAGACACAACAGACTTTTGTATGTAAATTCTGTAGCTGTCACCTTGCTGTATTCATTATTTCTAATAGCTTCGTACCGGAATCCTTGATATTTTCTACGTACATTATTATGTCAACACAAACAGTGATAGTTTTATTTCTTCTTTCCTATTTAGAGAACTACTTTTTTTTTCTTGTCAAAGTGCTCTGGGTAGGACTTCCTACATTATATTGAATAGTAGTGTTTAGAGTGAAAATACTTGTCTTGTTCCTGAGCTTAGAGGAAAAGTTTTTCAACAACTATGATGCTCATTGCAGGTTTGTCATATAATGGTCCTTGTTATGTTGAAGTACTTTCCTTATCTAGTGATTTTGTTGAGTGTTTATCATAAAAAGATGTTGAGCTCTGTAAAATGTTTTTTCTACACCTATTTAAATCATGATTTTTGTCCTTCCTTTTATTTCTGTGGCACATCATATGTATTGATTTGCATATGTTGAACCACTCTTGCATCCCTGGAATAAATCCCACTTGATCATTATTTATAAGTCTCTTGATATACTGCTAGATCAGTTTGCCAAGATTTAGTTGAGGATTTTTGCATCCACGTTCATCAGAGATACTGGCCTGCTTTCTTTGTGACGTACTTATCTGGTTTCAGAATCAGGGTAATGTTGACTTTACAGAACCTGTGGAAATTATTCTTCCTCAATTTTATAAAACAATTTCAGAAGAATTTTTCTTCTAACATTTAGTAGAATTCACTCATGAAGCCATTTAGTCCTAGCTTCTGTTTTGAGGAAGGCTTTTAATTACCTTACTTGTCATGGGTCTTTCAGATTTTCTATTCCTCCTCTTCAGTTCTAGAATGCAGTATGTTTCTAAGAACTGTCTATTTCTTCTAGGTTGTCCAATTTGTTACTATTATTTGTAATACTCTTATGATCCTTTGTATTTCTATAGTATCTGTTTGTAACCTCTCTTTCATTTCCAGTTTTATTAACATACATTTTCTCTCTCTCCTGTTGAGTTTGGCTAAAAGTGTATATGTTCTGTTAATCTTTTCAAAGAACCTGCTCTTGGTTTTGTTGATCTTTTGGATAGTCTTTTGAACTTTATGTCATTAATTTCTCAAATTTTATTATTTCCTTCCATCTATTGACTTTTGATTTTTCTTTTTCTTTAAGCATGAGCTTAGATTCATTATTTGTGATTCTTAACTATCATTGCTGAATTGATAATAATTATAAATGCAACACTGTTACACCAGTGATTCTGAAATTATACCTTCCTAGTACATTTCATTTCTTACTCTCCTACTTCACCCAAAGTTACTTTCTAAATCTTGTTTTTTTACCTTCAAGTCTTGGCCACCAACTTTCAAGACCCCCCAAATTTCCTTACAGTCCTAATTTTTAAACATAGCTTTACAGACTACAAAAATGAATTTATGGTACTATCACCAAACAATAAAAATTAGGTATGCTTATAGAAATACACAAGAATAGAAGATAAAGGTGATTTTTGTTAGGATAGTGAAATTCTCATTTTCTTTTCATTTTAAATCACATTCATTATATCAGAGATGCAATAAAATTAATACTCCTGGCTAGCTTCCCTTTTCCAACACTATCTGAAAAACTTGATACAAATGTGTTACTTAACCCTATTAGCCATTTTCTCATGTAACTATTTCGTGACTTGGATAAATTTCCATGGGCAGCCTAGTCTAAGTCTGTCATGCTGCAGTTTTTTTTCAAAGCTATAAAAAAAATTTCACTCTCTATGGCTGTTAAAATCAGTCAGAAGCATGTTTTATGATCAAATTTAAGTCCCAATATTACAATCTCCCAATGAGGGGAGTCAGGCTGAAATCACAAACTGGAAATGACTACAATTTCAAAGCACCTCCTCTGTAAAGGAAGTTAGGACAATTTCACAAGCTCAAGGGCAAGGTAAACATACGGGTAAACACCGAGGCATGACAGTTCAAATTAAAATGTAATGGACAGAGAATCAAAGGAAATCGTAATTTTTGACTATATGTTTACATTTCTTTATTGGAAAATAAGAATGACCACCTCAGAAAAGCAACAGAGCTGATCCAATGTGGGCAACCCAGACTGCTCTTTCCCCTTGTACTTGTTCTTCCTATAAAACAGCTTCAAAGTATGAGGAAGTATTTGAGTAAGGGAAAAGAGCAGACAAAAGACAACATAATCTGCAGAGGGACTTCTCATATCCACACCAAAGGCCAAAGGGAATGGGTTTTTCACATCCTTATGCCCAGACTCGAAACTAAGAGAAAGCTAAAAAATAACCTGGATTTGTTTTATTGTAAGCTAGTTTATCTTTATTTATTACTATTGAAACAGAGACCCTTTCCTTCCAGTGTGTCCATACTGAATTAACAAGAATCCATTAAACCTGGGCCCTCCCTGGTGGCATAGGGTTGAAGTCTCAGCACTGTCTGTACCAGTTTGCTTCAGCCAGGGAGCTAACCCACATACAGTGCAGCAGACCTCTCCTGTCTCACCCACTGCTTCTCTTAGCAGTGTATTTCAGTAAATTCATCTATTCTGCTCCCCACTCTGTCTGTGGTAAATCCTCTCATCCCCCACACCTATGGCCTACCCCCCAATTCTTGAATGTATAAATAAAAATAAATCTTTTCAAAAAATCCATTAAGTCTTCTGTGTCACCCTGCAGTAGTAGTAGTCTGATTGGGAAATAAACCCCCAATTGAAAACCCCATAAAAGGGCCACTCTGGTGGCACAATGGGTTAAGTCTCAGCACCATGAAGCTATCCAGAGCCACTGCAGCACGAGTTCCATCTCCAGCCAGGGAGCTTCCCACATGGCGCAGAAGACCTCTCCTGTCTGGCCCGCTGCTCCCCTCAACAGTGCATTTCTGATCTGCCTGTTCTGCTCCCCACTCTATCTTTGGTGAATCCTCTCACCGCCTCCCCCCAACTTATAGCCTACACCCCAGCTTGTATGCAGAAATAAACCTTAAAAAAAAAACTCCATAAAAAATGTTTGAAGGAAGTAGAAGAGGAAATAACCTCACATTACTTAAAGGAAAAAGATGTCACTAACTCTGTATTCAATGCCATCATATTAAAATGAGACAACTATATCAGTTTCACTCTGATATATTAAAAACACTGAGAAAATAGGATGTTTCTTCTTTAAAACCGAGAAAGGCACAATGGAAAACAATTAGAGGCCCACGACAAAAAGACAAACAAAAACCATGCCTGTTCATCAGAGGTCAAACATACTCGTCCACAGGATTCCCATAAGCTGGGCCAAATTCAACTGTCAAGACAGTGTAGTAAAACACATAAATCTGTACATTTAGTTACATGAAAGTCCATGTCATGCTTTACAATTCAAGAACAGGAAAAATGCCATTACATAAAAAATACCTGGGTTTTACTTGCCCTTTTTCCTTTCATACCACATGTTAATAATCATAAATCATTTCAACCAGTTACATAAAATCTACACTCTTAAAAACTGAAGGATTAAAAAAAAACAACTGAAGGACAGTATCTGATATTTACAAAATGCAAAAGGAAATGTGACATTTAAAAAGAAAATGAAAAACTCTTTTAATGAATATTCCAAGGATAAAATTATTAGCATATTGATCTAAAGGTCAAATATTTTCTTTACCCCAACTACCTATCACTCATACCTACATAACCTTCCTATTCATTCCCACAATTAGCTTTCACCTTGTTCCACCTTCTAATCTATTCATACCTCTACCTACCAAAATTGTTAGATGTTTGTCTAACCAAATACATACCTATATGTGTGTGTGTATATGCCAAACATTACCGGTGCACAGATGTAAATATCTTTATGCATAATAATCCCTCATTAGTCTTATCACTAGGAAATTATGTCTTGAAGAGATGAATTTGCCAGATAATTGGAGTTCATTCTTTTAAACCCTAAAATCAAGTTTAAGATGTACATACTTTATACTTAAACATAAACCAATATAAAAATAACCACCAATGATCCCAGTTAATTTAATTAGATAAAGAAACTAAATAAAAAAATGGGAAATGAGGTATTTCAGAGCATTATGTCACATACGAACTCTGAGTCTAACAAATTATATGAATTTACTCTTTTTGATACCTGAGAAATACTGTATTTTTCTTTAAAAGAATATTTATTTTTATTTATTTACGCATACAAGAACTTTGTGTAGGCCAGAGGTGCGGGGAATGAGATGATTCACCAGAGACAGAGTGGGGTGCAGAACAGGAGGATCTACTAAAATACACTGCTGAGGAGAGGAGTGGGTGGACAGGAGAGGTCTGCTGCACCACGTGGGTCAGCTCCCTGGCAGGGGATCTAACTCATGATACTCATGCGGCAGTGGTCTGTAAGAGTTTGACAGCACTGAGATTTTAACCCTTGTACCACTAGGGAGGCCCAAATACTATATTTTTCTATGAAAAAATTATGTCATCAGGTCCCAACAAAAACCTCATAAGGCCATTTCTATCAAACGTCAGTTCTTGTAGTTGCTAGGATGTTCAGCTTTAGTAGCACCTTCTTCCCTGGTTTGTAATCTGCCTCCTTTAATTTGCTATGAATTATAACGTAACCTGTGAGTTAGGCTAAATGACTTGTTAAAGTCAGGTGACTGTATTCCTGAAAGCTTCAGAAGTATACTCTCAAGAAAAGTTTTAGTTCTCAGCTGTGTGTATATGAAGTTCCTAGGTAAACAAAACTACAAAAGTTCCTATAAGTACAAACTATGTTTGGATAAGGAGAAGCCAGTTCATTTTATAACTGTATTATAATTTTATAAATACAACAGATCCAGAAGCAGTCCGTAAAGATATGATTTGTGTACTGAAAATGATCATTGCTTCCTAATTTCTAAGAGATTGCTTAGGTTTTAAAACAGGCAGATTAGCGGGCCTCCCTGGCGGTGCAAGGGGTTAAGTCTCAGCACTATGAAGCTACTGGCAGGCACTGCAGCACATCTGATCTCCAGCCAGGGAGCAGAATCACGTGGCACAACTGAACTCTCCTGTCTCGCCCACTGCTCCCCTCAGCAGTGTATTTCAGTCAATCCGCCTGTTCTGCTCCCCATTCTGTCTCTGGTGAATCCTCTCACCACCCCACACCTCTGGCCTGCACCCCAGCTTGTATGCATAAATGAATAAGTCTTTTTTAAAAATTACTTGAAAAAAATCAAACTAATTATCCTACCCTTAAAACAGTGACAAAATACTGAGAAACTTTTTAGGAAAAAAAAAGTGTTAAGTGAGAAGTTACAAATGGTACATAGCATAACATTAGAAGAGAATTTTAAAACATACATATATGTATACATATAGACAAATAAGCATACATAGGGAGACAGGATTTGAGGGAATACACATCAGACTGCCAGTGTCTCAATGGAGATAAAAATACAAGCATTCGGGCCTCTCTGGTGGCGCAGCGGTTAAGCGCTGCACTGTGGAGCTGTGAGCAGGGCCAACGCAAGTTTGACGCCCAGCCAGGGAGATTCCCACATGGCGTGGCAGACCTCTCCCGCCTTGCCCTCTGCTCCCCTCAGCAGTGTATTTCCGTCGATCTGCCTGTTCTGCTCCCCACTCTGTCTCTGGTTAATCCTCTCACCACCCCATGCCTTTGGCCTGTACCCCAGCTTGTATGCATAAATAAATAAATCTTAAAAAAAAAACATACAAGCATTTATAATTTGTTAAAAATTTGGAAAATGAGGCCTCCCTAGTGGCACAACGGGTTAAGTCGCAGCACTATGAAGCTATCCGCAGCCACTGCAGTACGAGTTCGATCCCCAGCCAGGGAACTTCCCATATGGCACAGCAGACCTCTCCTGCCTGGTCTGCTGCTCCTCTCAGCAGTGTATTTCAGTCGATCTGCCTGTTCTGCTCCCCACTCTGTCTCTGGTAAATCCTCACACCCCTCCACACACTTCTGGTCTACACTCCAGCTTGTATGCATTAATAAATGAATCTTAAAAAAAAAAAAAACCACACATACCCAATGCAATAAAATCAGAGACACACATTCTTGTGCCTTTGCGAGACAGGGTAGAACATCTCATAAAAAAGAACTGGATGCATGAACTGAACTAAGGGCTGAAAAAAAATCTAAATTCTAATCATAGATAAGCCAGTGGTCTAAGTCAATACTTCTTAACTTTCTCATAAATTAATGTGATTATTCAAAAATGTCATAAATATTTGAAAAAAATTTCAAATAAAAAATTTTTAACCAAAAGGAAAAAATGCAAACCTTAATCTATTCACACAAAGACAAATCCCAATGGGCCCTAAAATCAGTACTGTTAACTGCAACAACTTAGAAAGACTTAAAGCAATTTAGAAAGATTTAGTCACTGGGAGGTGGTATTTTATTTTATTTGGAGGTGGTATTTTAATACCAAGGATGTAAACCTTAGTTTAGTCATAGCCGAGTGCATAGAGTTTTATGCTGTTGGTTTCTAGAAAGATACAGCACAGCATACTTAAAATTATACAATTCAAGATTAAAATACTGGCTAACTATACATACAGTAAAAATATAAAATGTTATTCATTATCACATATTAATTAAAATATATTAGATCAATATATTTCATCTATCCTAAATCTATAAATACAGTATAATTGTGGATATGTTTCATGAAATACCATTTGTGCTTACAGTCATTCTGAAATATTTCTATCATAAATACTTAGCTCCTTTTTTACCCATAATTAGTCCTTACTAATGCAACATTTATCTTGGTTACAGGCCCATTTTTTGGACCTTAATATCTTTTATTGAACCTTTATCTTTTATTAACTAAAAAAGAGTATTACTAATATTCTTCATTTAAATTAAAATTAAGATGAAATCATGACTCCAGTTTTTAAAAATTATTACACTGTGTAAAGTTAGTATCTAAAAAATGACAAAACTGGTTTAACAGCAACATTTGAGAATCACCAAACTTGCAAGGGGAAAAATGGAACTATGATTCCATTTTTGGAACTATAGCAGATTATGTAAACACCCTGCATAATAAAAACTGATAATGTCAAATTAAAAACAACAGTTCAGGTATTTTTGAGCTCTAACTTTTATTTGGTACACAAATATGTAGAGGTGTGGACCTACAGTGTTATATAAACCAGTATTATCACAGTAAAAAACACAATTAAAATCATTTTAATTTAAAAAATAAGTTTATTTTGTTCTCTTATACCTATATGCATTTCCCTTTTCAGTATTTTCACATTTGCCTTTAATCCTTAAATTTATTTATATTTATTTCATAATTTATAATTGTGTGCTAATTCCATCATCTCAGAATTTTTTTTTTAAAGATTTATTTATTTATGCATACAAGCTGAGGTACAGGCCAGAGGCATGGGGCGGCGAGAGGGTTCACCAGAGACAGAGCAGGGAGCATAACAGGCAGATCGACGGAAATACACTGCTGAGGGGAGCAGCGGGAGAGGCAGGACAGGTCTGCGGCGCCATGTGGGAATCTCCCCAGCCAGGTGTAGAACTGGTGTCACAGTTGCCGACAGCTCCACAGCGCAGCGCTTAACCACTGCACCACCAGGGAGGCCTTATTTTAGCATTTCTATGTCCATTTCTATTGATTTTTCTTCTAGTTATATTTTCCTACTTATTTGCATATCTAGTTAACACAAAATTCAGGAGAGTAGTTACTTCTAGGCAGTTAGAAAAAAAGGAAGGCGCAATGAAGGAGCAGAGTCTTCTAAGGTATTGCTAATGTTCTTTTTCTTGAGTCACAGGTACAAAGAGTCTACTTTTAGTCTTTCTTTATGACTCTTACGAATGCTGTAGCTCTTGAAAATATATAACTAAGCTGGAAGTTTTGAAAAGATTCAGTAAGGTAACTTAAAAAATAGAAAAAGAGGGGGGCAGGAACATCACTAGAAATGATGATGAGCAAGGAAATCCAGGGCTCCCTCCTCTCCACAAAAAAAACAATCAAGTTGACCCAAACTGTCTGAATCAACTTTTATTGAAATCTAGAATCTAGTCAAAAACTTACCACAATCGGGCCTCCCTGGTGGCGTAGCAGTTGAGCGCTGCGCTGTGGAGCTGTCGGCAGCTCACGATGTGAGATGGACGCCCAGCCGGGGAGAATCCCACATGGTGCAGCAGACCTCTCCTGCCTCGCCCGCTGCTCCCCTCAGCAGTTTATTTCTGATCTGCCTGTTCTGCTCCCCGCTCTGTTTCTGGTGAACCCTCTCGCCGCCCCACGCCTCTGGCCTGTACCCCAGCTTGTATAAATAATTAAAAAAAAAAACTTACCACAATCAAGGGAAGACTTAGCAAGGAAAGAAGTTGATATATTGCGATAAGAGAGTACTGTGGGGCTGTGAATTGCCTGCCTATCAACCCCATTGCTCAGTGGAGCATGGGCAGTGATGAGGGCAACTGGACTCCTAATGTGGCCAATAGTACCAAGGGAGCAGTACAAACCTTTGCTTCAAAGTATTGTGGTTGAATGTTATGACCTGACAGGCAAATTTCTCCAGGGCTGACTGGCACAAGGACTTTACCTTTGTTTTGCCTGACTTGGCACATTCCCAGGTCAACCAACCTGGGGCAGAGGAAAACAGGATAAGACACAGAACTAAAGGCCTGGGAAGGAAGAGATTGAGAAAGAAGATATGTAGGGAGAAATGGTCTTTGTTCTCTATTTAACAAGAAATCAAGAAAGCCACATACATGCCCAGATCTCGTTGCATGCTCAGAAAAGGTCTAAAGAAGACACTAAGTTTTTGCCTCCTCAGGGTCCATACAAACAGGAAGTGAAGCCTAAGGCAGAGTTGCAACCTTAGCCGGCTAAGTGTTCAAGGAGTGCCCAAACACAGAACCATTCAGTGAAATTTAAGAGAGTATTTGTTTTTCTTTTCGCTTTTTTCTTTTCTGAACTCCAAACATTCCAGGACATTTGATTAAAACGCTAGCTGAGATAATGGAACAGTTGCAAAGACACTAAACAACCAACAACCACCACCTCAATAAGTAGCAACAAAAAAGGGAGGGGAGGAGTCACACATCTAGAGTTGCCACATTACATTAAAAATGTCATTTTCAACAAAAAATTGAGTTGCCACTAGACTGTCTAACAAGAAACATCAAAAGAACTTCATCAGAAAGAAGAAAGATGAATAGGTCAATCGGCAAATGGAGGTAAAATTAAATCTTTTTGTTTTTCTTTAATGGCTATAATAATTACTGGTTCAAAATACAAACAGAAACAATCTATTAGGTGATTATAGATTATGGATAAGCGAAATGAACCCACAAATGTCATAAGGACAATAGAGAAGAATTGAGAATCCTGTTAAAAGATAACTGCACAAATCATGAAGCAGTATGGCATTGTTTGGAAGTGGGTTTAGGCTGCCAAAAAGCAGCCTAGAAAAATCTTGAAAATCAGTATCAGAAGACACACTTCCTGATTTCAAAATTACCACAAAGATACAGTACTCAAAACAGAGTGGCATTAACATAAAGAGAGACCAGTGGACAGAACCTTGAGTCCAGAAATAGCCCATACAGCTAATGGTCAACTGATTTTTAACAAAAATGCCAAGACAATTCAGTAAGAAAAGAATAGTCTCTTTGACAAATGTTACTGAAACACTGGAAACCCACATGCAAAAAGAATGAAGCTGGGCCTCTACCTCACACTGTATAACTCAAAACAGAGCAAAGACGTAAATGTAAAAGCTACAACTGTAAAACTCTTAGAAGATATAAAAATGGCCAATAAGCATGTGGGGGGGGAGGGGCAATGCTAACTATATCAGTGATTAAAGAAGAAAAAATGCTAACTATCTTTAGTGACTAGAGAAATGCAAATCAAATCCCTAAGATACCACTTTACAACTACTAGCATTTGTTTTTAAAATGGCAAGTAACTGAATAACTGTTGGGGGAGAAGAGGAGAAGTTAGAAGCCTCATGCATTAAGATAGGAATACAAAATGATAAAGCAGCTGTGGAAAACAGTATGGTGGTGTCTCAAGGAATTACCATATGATTCAGCAATTTCACTTGTGGGTATAGACCCAGAAGAAATAAAAACAGGAATTCAAACAGATATTTACACAACCTTGCTCAACAGAGTATCAGATGTAGAAGATGAAAAAGTCTGGCAATGCATAGAGGTGAAGGTTACACAAGCATTTAGAACTGTACACTTTAAAATGGTTAAATGGTAAAGTTTAGGTTAGGTAATCTTTACCACCAAGCAAATATATAAAAGCAAATATAAGAAGAGAAGGAACATTATGTGAATCTGTGGAGTAATCTACTTAGGAAATGTGGCAGCCTAAAACGTGGCAGAACTACATTTAAAGAGTATCTACTTAAAGTATAAAATCTGACTAATTATAAATAATTAAGTGAAAACTCAAAAAAGAAAAGGCAAAGGACTAAGACATTTCACCATAAAAGGTAAACAAGCAGTCAGTAAGGACATTAAAAGATGCTCAACATCATTAGTCATTTTAGGGAACTGCAAATCAAAACCACAATGAGATACCACTTACATTCGCTAGTATGGCTATAATTTGAAAAAGGCACAAAATAACAAATGTTGGTAAGGATATAAAGAAATTGAAACCCTTTAACACTGCTGGTGAGCATATAAAATGGTACAAACACCGAGGAAAAGAGTTTGGCAGTTCCTTAACAGTAAAATGTAGAATTACAGTATGACCCAGAGATTCCATTCCTAGGCATACATACCCAAACGAACTGAAAGAGATATTCAAACTTGTATTACAATGTTCATAGGAGCACTAGTCACAATAACCAAAAGATGTAAATAACCAAAACATCCATAAACTGATGAGTGGATAAAAAAACATGGTATAGTCATACAATGGAATGTTACTCCATCATAAAAAATAAAAATAAAAATTAGAGGCCTCTCTGGTGGTGCAGTGGGTTAAGTTCAGCACTATGAAGCTATCCACAGTCACTGCAGCATGAGTTCGATCCCCAGCCAGAGAGCTTCCCACATGGCGCGGCAGACCTCTCCTGCCTCACCCATTGCTCCCCTCAGCAGTGTATTTCAGTCGATCTGCCTGTTCTGCTCCCCACTGTCTCTTGTGAATTCTTTCTCACACACCCTCACACACTTGTGGCCTACACTCCAGCTTGTATGCATAAGTAAATCTTTAAAAAATAAATAAAAATAAAAATTAATACATGCTACAACATGGATGGACCTAAAAAAACATTATGCTAAGTGAAAGAAGCAAACACAAAAGGTCACATATGGTATCACTTTACTTATATGAAATATCTGAAATAGGTAAATCCATAGAGCTAGATAGATTAGTGTCTTGAGGGGTTGTGGAGAGGCAAAACAGAGTAACTTCTTAATAAGTTTGAGGTTTCCTTTAGGGAGGATGAAAATTTTCTGGTACCAGAAGATTAGATTTCACAACACTGTCAATGTACCAAATATCACCAAATTGTTCATTTGGCTGAATTTATGTTATGTGAATTTTACCTCAATATAAAAATCAAAAAGTAAAATTTGAGGGCACTAGAACTGGTAACATCTTATGAAAACAATTACCCAAACATGTCAAGTTATTTTACTACTTACTGCTTCCCAACCAAAACAGAGTAACACTGAAATATTTTTTAAACTCTTTTAAGATTCAGATGTTCCTGGCCTTTCTCTAAATCTCAGTATTTGTCTAGAGAGGGAAGAGTGTTATTGTAGAAAGCTTCTCAGACATAATATTCTCACAAACTTATTTACTCTAAAATCTAAAAGATAACATTTTAAAAGTTGGATGAGGTATCCTCTTCAAATTTAGTCTCCATGAGCACAAAGATCAAACAAAATCCAGAAACTCAGCCAGAGCAAGCTACTTGAAATTTTATATCTTGAAAGCACAACACAAAAATTCCCACTGGTTATTTCTCCTAATCATTTTTACCAGGTAGTTTTAAATGGGCTAAATGATTTGCCTTCTTAGCCACTGTAAGCACTATTTCCCTTCCTATAGTGACTTCCCCCTCCTGCTGTCATCTGGGATTAAAACTTTTCAGAATCAGTCTTCATTATCTCTTAGTCTCCAGATGTTATTAGCTGATTCTTCAGAAGAGGCTTTAGAGAAGAGATATTTGCGCATGATATCTTATGACTACTACTAACCAGCAGTATGAACTTCTGAAAAAAGCGTCCTTTTTTGCCTCACTGCCTGATCTGTAAGAAGGGAGTAATAGCCACGCCTCATGGCTTGCTATGAGAATGAAATGAAGTTACTTTTTTGGACAGCAAAGGTGAGTAGGGAGGGAAACTTGGGCACAGCCTATGAAAAGACTAATCCAGTCAAAGCACTTACTACAATGAATTGCCATCACCCTTATTACTATTCTGTATTTTCACTAACACTTTCTTAGGACAGGCCCTTGCAACTGCTAGATTATGTCCACTAGATTATGCCTATGAATGAATATTCAGATCTTTTAGAGTACAAAAGGATTCTACACATCATCATATTTATCTTTTGCCTACATACAAACTGTTACGCCCCAGTTCAAAAACCTTCAAAGGGTATCATATTAAGTCTAACTCTCTCTGCCTGGTTTTCATTATCCTCTATTAACAGGTGATCTCAAACCTTAGTGTGCATTGAATTAGCTGGAGTTCTTCTTAAACCAGATTGTTAGATTCCCACCTCTAGTTTCCATTTTAGTAAGTATGAAGCATGGCCTCAAAATTTGCATTGGTAATAAATTTCAAGTGGTATTGATGATGCTGATTAAAGAACACATTTTGAGAAATATTGCTCTAAAATATGACCCCATTTTGCCTCTGTAAAGTTGTTTCTTCCCACTCCCTAACCAGCACTTACTGCTTTGACTGGATTAGTCTTTTCACAGGCTGTGCCTAATTCTCTCTCCCTACTTACCTTTCTAAACAAAAAATGCTTTCATACCTATTCAAACCAAATCCAGCTTATGGTTCTCAACACTGCATGCACATTACAATCACTTAAAAATTATGGATGTGGGCCTCCCTGGTGGCACAACAGGTTAAGTGGGAGCACTATGAAGCTATCCAGAGCCACTGCAGCACGAGTTCAATCCCTGGCCAGGGAGCTTCCCACACGGCCCAGCAGATTTCTCCTGTCTTGCCCACTGCTCCTCTCAGCAGTGTATTTAAGTCAATCTGCCTGATCTGCTCCCCACTCTGTCTCTGGTGAATCGTCTCACAGCCCCCCCCACCCCACCCCCTGCCACACCTCTGGTCTACATGTTCCAGCTTGTATGCATAAATAAATAAATCTTTAAAAAAAATAAAAATAAAAACTATGGATGTGCCACCTCCAAGATTCTGATTCCACTGATCCCAGGAAACATTTTTCCAAGTAATTTTTTGTTTTGTTTTTTCAGCATTGTTCTTCTCAAATTTTATTAACTTGCCAAGAGTTTATATAATTGTATAGTTTGGGGAGTACAACTTCCTATCTCCACATGTACATATGCTTCTCCCTCCATCAAAACTCCCGTGGTAATCACGGTCTATGGCCTTTCCAAATAATTCCAATGAACAGCCCAAGTTGAGATCCACTCCTTTACCTTTAGTCTCCTTCCATCAGAAATATGAACATTCATTGAATTTTCTCCCCTCCAAATTCCTATGGAGTTTCCATATTATATATCATGAAATGTGTGCTTCATTACATATCCAACTCTGTTACTCTCTACCTTTTACGTCATGTTTCTCCAACTCAGTTGAAGATCATAGCTTAAATTTCTGTATTCCTACAGCACTAGTATAGTAGTGAATACACAGTAAAACTGTCACTATTTCTTCATTGATTGTGGATTCTTTTTTTTTTTTAAGATTTATTTTTTTATTTATACATACAAGCTGGGGTACAGGCCAGAGGTGTGGGGCAGCGTGAGGGCTCACCAGAGACAGAGCGGGTAGCAGAACAGGCAGATCAGAAATACACTGCTGAGGGGAGCAGCAGGTGAGGCAGGAGAGGTCTGCCGCACCATGTGGGATTCTCCTGGGCCGGGCGTCCAACTTGCGTCGCAACTTGCGTCGGCCGCTGCCGACAGCTCCACAGCGCAGCACTTAACCGCTGCGCCACCGGGGAGGCCCGACTATAGATTCTAATTAGAATTCAGAGGCTTAAAATATTTCTAATCTACCCAACTTAGGAAACTATACTCTGCCTCCCTTTTATTTTTTTTTAAAGATTTATTTATTTATGCATACAAGCTGGGGTACAGGCCAGAGGTGTGGGGCGGCGAGAGGGTTCACCAGAGACAGAGCGGGGAGCAGAACAGACAGATCAGAAATAGACTGCTCAGGGGAGCAGCGGGCAAGGCAGGGGAGGTCTGCCGTACCATGTGGGATTCTCCCTGGCTGGGTGTCGAACCCGAATAGTGCGCTGCCAACAGCTCCACAGCCCTGCGCTTAACCGCTGTGCCACCAGGGAGGCCCTCCTCCTCCCTTTTAAATACAGTTCTGCAACAAACTCATTTTGTTATGGTGAGTTATTTAACTCTTTCCTTCCTCCAATAAATAAATTAGGAAGAAAAATATTTATACAAAAATGTTGTGAATAATAAAATGATTAATAGCATCATAATGGCTTCACAGTTGCTTCCTTAGAGCAAATGGCCTTTTGTAAATCTATTAAACTCTGTTTCAAAACAGTTAAATAGAATCAAAGCACAGATATTTAATGACGTTGAAGCTCTGAATAGTTCTATGATTTGTTTTCTCAACAGATGTGCATCCTTCAAACCCTGATTTCACCAGATGCATTTTAAATTAATCCGCACTTTTAAGTTTTTATGTAACACTCCACTTTGGTTTTATAAATACACGACCACATAGAGAATTTCATTGTTGCTTTGTGCCATTAAATATTAACCAATCATCTCCCCTGTTGAAAAAAAAGAAAGCCAAAAACATTAAGATTCATTTTAATGCAGCCAATGTGTACTTGCTAAATATAGGCTATACTATCTTCATCGTTTTTTAGTTAGCTGATATCTAGGATATGAAAAACAACAAATTTGCTCCAAACTAAAGATACAGTGACACTGTGTACTTAAAAAAAACACAAAATAACACTTCAGAAATTAAGAATTCAATCAAATATTTTAATTCTAATACTGCAATAGTTCGATGTTTCCTGGTGATTCAACCTCCTATAAAATTCAACTTCTTCACTAACTAAAATGAACAAATTAGTGTATTACAATCAGAAACAGAACTGAACTGCAAGTGAGGAAACCTGGGTTCTAGTCTGACCCATTAGCTCTATAATGTTGAGCAAGTCACTTAACCTCTCTGTACTTCAGTAGTCTCAGCTGTAAAATGAAAGCGTCTATCTACATCATCTCCATGTTTTCTTTTAGCTTTATGATTCCATAATCTATGAAACTCAAGAAACACAAGCATTAACCAGATGGATCCCGTTAAAGACAAAGTAAGCTTACATAGTGAGTGATTTGGAGAGCATCTATCTCTGGGAAACCTAAATGCTTTCACACAAATGGACCCTTCCTTGTGTCTATTATTAACTAGGTGAAAAAGCAAACAAAATCCACCAAATGTGGACCTACTAAGCATTTTAGGCAACAGATGACCAGACTATCTGGATGTCATAATACCAATCAAGACTAATGTTTTGGAAAACAGAAGATATCTTAGAAATTCAGGACAGTTATAAAGTTAACTGAAAGAGTTTAGTTAACAGCTACTACTTGGGTTATGTGAGAAAGAGTGTTTCAGGACAGCATTCCATTGCTTTTAGAATAGATAGTCCCGGGTCTCCCTGGTGGCGCAGGGGTTAAAGACACAAGGCTACCAACAGATCACCAACCACCGCAACAGGAGTTCGATCCCCAGTCAGGGAGTTAAGCAGCAGACCCCTCCTGTCTGGCCTGATGCTCCCCTCAGCAGTGTATTTCATAGATCTGCTTGTTCTGCTCCCCACTGTCTCTAGTGAAACCTCCCCACCCCGCACCTCTGGCTTATGCCCCAGTTCTTGTATACATAAATAAATATTTATTAAAAAAGAAGAGCTACTCCACTGAGTCAGAACTGGACACAATTAGGCAAGTCCAGCAGTATGCATGACATATCTTCCTACCCAGTCTTTTCAGCTCAAGCTTCTGGATAGTCTTCAACAAGTATATTAGGCAGAAGCAAACAGAACTCCTGTTGCGGTGGTTGGTGATCTGTTGGTAGCCTTGTGTCTTTAACCCCTGCGCCACCAGGGAGACCCGGGACTATCTATTCTAAAAGCAATGGAATGCTGTCCTGAAACACTCTTTCTCACATAACCCAAGTAGTAGCTGTTAACTAAACTCTTTCAGTCATGAAATCTATCAAAGTCATGAAATCTATATAGCTGGAACCCTACACAACAAACAAGTGGCAGAAGACCTTAACTTTAGTGGCAATTCAAAAATTCTGAATTTAGATCTCCTATCAAGTCCCTTTACCAACTGTCATAGAGCTGGTACCACATTTGCTCACACTATTATATTGTCCTATTATATAGCTCAAAGAATTAAGCACCTGTCAATGAACATTTAATGACCTATTATCAATCTTTTTGAAAGGGAAACTCAAGACTCAACAATAGTCCTAATTACATCTGAGTATGTTAGGAAAATCTTTTCAGTATCACCCCCAATAAATTATTTTATTCATTTCAGTTTCTTATAAAAAAATGCTCAGGAAATGGAATGAAGAGGGATAAATCAGCACAGCACAGATGATTTTTATGGCAGTGAAAAGACACCATATGAGATAAAATTAATGGATGTCACTATGCATTTTTCCAAACTCACAGAACATACAATATAAAAATATAAACCTAGGGTAAACTATAAATTATACTGTGTTAATTAATGCAGGCTCATCAATTGTAACAAAAGTATCACTGGTGGGATGTTAATAATAGCAGACACTGTACATGTGTGGGGGGAAGAGAGGATAGATGGGAAATCTCTATACCTTCCTCTCAATTTTGCTGTGAACCTAAAACTGCTCTAGAAAATTGAATTTTTTAAAAAAAATTCATATTAACATTTTTAGGACAGGAAAAAATTCTATGAAACAGTGGACATTCTTATGCAAAAATACAAATATAGACAAACTTTTCACAAAAATCAATTCAAAATGGATCTTTCTCAAAGTAAAATGCAAAACTACAAAATTCCCTAAGGTAACACAGAAGAAAATTTAGGTGAAGCTGAGTCTGACAGTGAGTTTTTAGATACAAACCTGAAAGCATGACTAAAGAAAGAAAACCTTGATAAGTTGGGAGTTTATTAAAAACCTTTGTACTGTAAAATGCATTGTATTAAGATAATAAAAAGCCAACTCAGGGGCCTCCCCGGTGGCGCAGCGGTTAAGCGCTGCGCTGTGGAGCTGTCGGCAGCGGCGACGCGAGTTCGACGCCCGGCCGGGGAGATTCCCACATGGTGTGGCAGACCTCTCCTGCCTCGCCCGCTGCTCCCCTCAGCAGTGTATTTCTGATCTGCCTGTTCTGCTCCCCACTCTGTCTCTGGTGAACCCTCTCGCCGC
>PVIJ01015886.1:0-34748 GCA_004024925.1 Scalopus aquaticus
CTATTCCAGGAACACAAGTATGGTACAACATTAGAAAATCTACCAAAATCATTAATTATATTAACACATAAAAATGCAAAGTAAGTTTTCAAGAAAGTCAACAATCATTCCAAAAAAACAAAAAAATAAATATAAAAAATCTTAAACATGTTAAGGGAATCAGACTTAACTGATACAGGTCATATTAAATGCTGAAACACTAACTGAATTCCCACTAAAATCCGGAAGAAGACATAGACCAGTTCTACCCATTTTCATTTAAAATTTACAGGTCTCTCCTACCTCTCCTGCTGTTCCTGCTGCTCCCCTCAGCAATGTATTTCAGTAGATCCACCTGTTCTGCTCCCTACTCTGTCTCTGGTGAATCCTCTTACCCCCCATGCCCCTGACCTACTCCCCAGTTCTTATATGCATGAATAGAAATAAATATTTTAAAATAAATAAATAAAATAATAAAATTTGCAGTCTAGTTCATGAAATAACAATGATAAAAAAACTAAAAAGCAGTAGATAAGAAGAGTCAAAATTATAATAATTCTACTGTACAGCTATTAAATCCAAGAGGCTCAAAACTGTTAGAATTAGACAACCTAGCAGGGTTATTGGAAATAAACTAAATATATAGAACCACTAGTGCTTTATGTAAATTTTGAACTACAGTTAAAACAATACTACTTTAATATTTATAGTCTGCACTGAATTGTCATACAGAAAATATTCAAAGTAAAAAATTAAATGCTAACCAAATAGTTTGGAAACTGCTTAGATCTCTAACACCATATTCCGTGACTCCATGTTGGAGGATGAGAAGGTGGGGAAAAGAATGCCACAGAGTAGCATGATATCAGTAAAAATATAAAAGCCCCCTTTTCCAATCTAGCAAGAGGGTCATAATTTAGGAAATGACAATATTCTGGGGCCTACAAGTTTGAGGGAATAGACAATTGGAAGATGAGAGAAGGGAGCCTCTGATGACAAATACTTCCACTTCCCAATCAGTAAACAATGTGAAAAAAATTTTAGCCCAGCCTGAGAAACCTGGTAATATCCAAGGACTAGTACTGAACCCAGAAAACAAAATAAACTAGAACTGTACTAGCTGAAAAACAGAAGAAAAAAAAAAACAGCCTGATCACATAAAACATTCACATATATTTAAAAATTAAGCCAACAGTTAAACTAAGAACAGTTCCAGGAGAGAATGCAAGAAAATATTTGAAAAGGAAAAAACAAAACCACCAGAACAGATAGAGGGTAAATTTAAGTAACATGATTCAGTCCATGGGCATTAGAGCCAGACAGAGCTAGGTCTCAATTATAGCTCTGCCATTAATTATGTGACACGGGATAAGTCACCGAATATCAATTAATGTTATTTGTCCTATGCCTAAGGACACAGAATCTTCCAAAATATGACTGGCTCTAGATAATCTAAACAAATACCAATGAACAAATACTAAAGCTGCAAAAAAAATAACAAAATAACATATCTAAATGTGTCTAAAATGCATCCTGGAAATTGATTTTTAAAAATCTCTAACATTGATCTATTGATCTGGATGATATACAAACAAGACAGCAATACTTTTTTCAAAACCACACAGCAAAAAAAATGTATAATTATTCCAAACTTTAATTAGCTGGATTCAAGTACTAAACTTCTAAATCTTTGTCTTTAAAGGAATTAAGTAAACTGACTTTGTTCTTAAAAGGACTCCTCCAAAGTCTAAGTTTGTAAGAATCCAAAGACTCTTTCCTATCCTATTTTGCAGCTTTAGCATTTTAATTATATTAAATAATCATATACTATTCCAGTGTAAACCATTGTCAAATTACTCTTATTTGCATTTTCAATGTGAAATGTTCAAGAATCTATGTGATATTTTATATAGTATACATATCAAGTTAAAGTTAATACCATTTATAACTTGAAGCAAAACATATTTTGGACTACTGTAAGTAATATAATAGCGGCAGCACAGAAGCAGTTACAATACAAAACAAACTGAAAGAAAAGGACTTGTTTGCAGAGAGGCAGTTATACTGATCCAATACTTGGTCAAGATAGTTATTCTTTCTTATTAGAGAAATTATTCTACTGAGGGGAAATGCTTGCCCCTCTCCATTACCATCTCCCATTTCCTTCCTGCAGCCTAAATATCACCACACATAATGAAAAATAGCAGTACAAAATATATCATACATATGCAATGGGAGTGGGGGGACAGAAACCACTGTGATTTAGATATGAAAACTCTCCAGATTAAAGTACTTAATATATGATGTGCTAGATCACTCTGATCCTAGTATAATCCAAACTAGCACCATATAAGGAATTCTCATATACTCAGATATTTGATAAAAAAATTTTAGAAGACTGACCACTATGCTGAATACAAAAAGGGTATTATTAAATATTCAATTGTGCTCTTAATTTATAAAAATACTGTTCAGGGTAACCAGGCAGAGTAGATTGATTGGACTAATACAAAACTGCTATAAATTTTGGGTAAAATATAAAAAAGCAACTATTTGAAGGCACTGAACAATGACCAAGAAGCCTAAACTGCTAAAGAATCTAACCTTGAAAAATTAACTACAACTTGTGCAGTGTAGATATGTGAGTTTACTGGTAATTTTCTGCAAAGGAAATAATTTTACAATTTCATTAAGGATGGT
The DNA here is from genome assembly GCA_004024925.1 of Scalopus aquaticus. NCBI lineage: Eukaryota > Metazoa > Chordata > Mammalia > Eulipotyphla > Talpidae > Scalopus > Scalopus aquaticus. Next base: position 2,680 of record PVIJ01015886.1, read on the forward strand.
GATGCAGTTACAGTCTTAATGGCTTAACTGGCCAGAAGACAGAGTCTGAGACTTGCAGAGCTGCTTAGGGATAAAAATTCCATGTGGGAAAGAAGCCTTAGAGGGGGTAGTAACCAAAATCTACCATAAAGTCCCCCCAATCACCTGCTGCCTGATAAACCACACATGCACGGAGTAAACTCCAGGAAGTCAAAGAAAAAGCAGCAGCTGAAAGCTGAAAGAACTAAGCTTATATTGCAGCTGCTGTCCACAACAGGGGAGACAAGAGTTTAGGGAACGAATTAATTGCCTATTAGAAGAAAATTGCATGGTTGTCTAACAGACAAATTAATCATTTGTTAGAAAAATAGTACTTATTCATAGGAACAGAAAATTTTTAAAAACCTCTACAATATATTATTCATAACATCCAATGTCCAACAGCAAATCACGAAATACGAGAAAAAGGAAAATGAGACCTATACAAAAACCAAAAACAAGCAGTCAACAGAAACTAAACCTGAGATGACTGGAAGGCTGCAAATAAGACACTGACTACACAAGACAATGCAGCAAACATTTTAATCATCTTGAATCAGTAGGAATATCCAGCAGATGACACAAATCGTTTGTGATATCATTGTGTTGCTAGGACAGAGGTCACCTCTTTGAATCCTTCAGCACATTAAGACTGTATGCCTGGCACTTTTAAAAAATGTAATCAAATGAATTTAGAAAACTGTTATCTGGCTGGCCTTTTATCTTAGACCTGGTTTGTTTGAAAATTTACAATAATATGGTAAGTCTGGCAATAGGATAAATGACACTTGTTAAATCAAATATTAATAAATAGGATGGTGTTTGATAAGTGGCATAAAAATAGCTTATGTTTTAAATGAAACTTGATGTAAATATATAAAAAAAAAGATTAGCTAAGTTATATATTTCACAACCACTATACACTCTCTAATAATACAGAAAAGCTTTCAATTTTTGTTCAATGTTTTTTTGAAATAAAACCCACCTTCACTAATGGCTGGTGCTGGAAGATTCTGATCACTTAGATTTTCTGTTAACATCCACGCTGGAAGGATTCTTTTTCTCTGGTCAGGGTTTGGCTGTTGTTTACTGAAAGTTGTACATTTACCTAGGAAAGACTAAAAAGGTAACTACATATTAATTACTAAAATTCATCATGCATCCTTAATGAGATTGTAAAATTATTACTTTGCAGAAAACTAGCAGTAAACTCTGCAACTCCTGATTAGTTAAATTTCTCTAAGATAGAAACTCATTAATTTATTAGCTGAATTAGACTACCGTGATATTCTCTACAGTTGACTTAAAAATAACAATGCTAGAAATACTGTCACCATATGCAGTAGTTCACCATATGCAGTAGTTCAGGTTTTTTTCTCTCCTCAAAACAAGAAACATTCTATAAATGAATGAGACCTCAACTTTCTCACCACACTATTTGCCATAGCAGTCTGGGTCTTAGCTATTTCTGGGCTTCTTTCCCACTGTGGGGCACCTGTTGTCTCATCAGGCAAATTCACCAGGGAAGATTTTGGTTTTTCATTCAAAATATCATCTTCATCAAGCATTTGACTGTTTCTATGAAACAAAATAAAAATTCATTTAATAATCATTTGAATTTAAGAAATTTCTGTTGCCTACCAGGTAAATTACAAATGTGATTCTTGCAAGTACATTGAACATAGTTGTGCTCCTTTTCTTGGACTTACCAAGATCCAAAAATGCAATTATAGTATACTAAAATAAAATATATACACTAGCACATTCTTTACCTCCTGCTCATTATATTATTCACTCACTCACTATTATAAAATTCTCCCCATAAATAATTTTTTACTAATATTTATCTAGAATAAGTGTAACAATAAAAAATCCAATTCCAGAACAAAATTTTATTTAGCATTCAGTTCTATACAAGTATAAATTATTGTACCTTTATTTAAATATAAACAGTTAAACTGTGATATGGATACACTTTTATCTTCAAATACTTCTAAAAGCAATCAGTCATCACAAGATTTATAATGCAGTATTGCCAAAATCTGTTGCAATAAAAAAATAAAGGCTTGGAAAATATCTAAGTCTAGTATAGTAAGGGCAATTATTTTCTAGAAACACACACATAAGCACACACATCCGTAATTCTTGTCACCAATGCAGCTTAAATTTAGAATGGCTTCTACTGAAGCATTTGTGGATGGCTGAAGAATTAGATAACAAATACCTATTACTTACTCACATTTTATCAGGCAATCTTACCTTAAAGTATATTCCATTTCTGTTTCAGAGTGTGTAGAAAGAACACAGAAAATATATTTATCGACTAACAAAGAAAATCTATCTCCAGGATTCAACCAGTGCCATAGATTTGTCTTCAATGGTAAGAGCTGGCTTTTCTCAGAAGACTGATAAAAACACGGATTTGTGTGTATCTAGGAAATATAAAAATACAGTGATGCTGTAGTTCAAATTTATGACAAAAATATAACTAAATATTAACTGATTCAAAATTTTGATATCAAAACAATTTAAGAATTTGTTACATGACTCAAAAGCCTAATAAATCTGGCACTTACAAATACCATAATTATTATCCATACATAAACAAGAAAAAAGCTCTATTTCCCATTTCCTCTAGGAATAACAGGGAAAAAGCAAAGATATTAATTAACTGGTTATAAGATATTTCTGTTTAGTTGAGGTAACTGGACATTGGAAAGAGAAACATAAAAAATAACTCTCAGTATGGAAATTGTACCCCAACTTACATGTTTAAAATTTACTAATCCTCTAGAATTGCCTAGCTTCTTTCCCACTTATTTTCACCTAATAATTTCTTTTTTTTTTAAGATTTATTTATTAATGCATACAAGCTGGGGTGTAGGCCAGAGATGTGGGATGGTGAGAGCAGGGAGCAGAGCAGGGAGCAGAACAGACAGATCGACTGAAGTACACTGCTGAGGGGAGCAACAGGCAAGGTAGGAGAGGTCTGCTGCACCATGTGGGAATCTACCCGGCCTGGTATCAAACTCATACTACAGTAGCTCTGGATAGCTTCACAGTGCTGTGCTTAACCCGTTGCTCCACCAGGGAGGCCCTCACCTAATAATTTCTAACTAACATTCAAAAATGAGAAACTATAGGAAGTAAGATTTTGATCAAATCTTTCAAGCAAACAACACAACTTTTTAGCTCTTCACAGAGGGATCTTATTTTGTTTGAAGCTACCACTATGAGATCATTGTTGATATTCAAATTTCAAGTACTAAAGATAACTCAACTTCAACATTCACTGTTTTGAGTTATGTTTGTCATTGTCCATGTTAGCAAAGATAATGAGAGTCATCTCTTTAACTAAGACCTATTAAAAGACACCTTAAGAAACCCAATTTGAATCCATTTTGAAAGGTCAGACATCCTTTTTGACATCATTATCACTTGATTCTTTAAATAAATAGGTTCTAGTATATAAAAAAGTTAACTACACTAAAACAGATCTGTGGGTTTTTAATGGAATCTCACATAGAGCAACTCCCCTTTCCACACATCCACACAATCTACTTCATAGTTTCAATGAGACTGTTTCTACAGACATCCAAAGCATTTCCAGTACAGCAAAGTAATTATCACCTTGAGACTGGAGATACACTGAACATTCTAAATTTTCCAATTATACTTCATATATTATCTTAAAATACAACTATATTTCCATACATCAAAACCTTTTCTGATCCTCATCATTTAAAGATTTGCATATATTAAGATATGTTTTATTTACCCTGAATTTGAACAGGCTAGAATTCAGTGTAAATGAAGGGATTAAAACTTCTGTTCCTATTGTAAAAAATATTTATTATGAAAAAATTATGGGTGTTTATAAAAGGTGTATTTAGTGTATTTCAAAATTCTAGAAATGTATCACTCTTTTTTCCCTTTTATCTTCTTTCAACAAATTTCAATAGGAAACTTAATTAATATTTCTATTAAATATACTATGATTTTTTTAAATATTAAGACTTTATAGAATATAAACTAAGAAATATATAAACAATTTGAGACTACTACTATAGGACATGAAGCAAATGGTGTTATTAAGTTTGGATTATTATTTAATTTTCATTTTAAGCCCATAGCTGCAAAAAATGACTAAGGCATTTCAGGAGGGGTAAATGCAGTATATTCTAGCTTAATCTATCACATACAAAAACACACCAAAATTATCAATTTATTGAACATCAACAATATTCTCCCACTCCACCTAAATGTCAAGTTTCCTATCATTTACCTCTGAAGTATCTCCCGAATCCATTTCTTTTTATCATGTACAGTGACCACCCTAGTTCAAGCTCTTACTATATCTTGTATTTCTTGTTTGTACTAACATCACATCAGTCTCCCTGTCTTCACTGACTTCATTGATTTCCCACATTATTCTTTTATATGTCCTTGTGTAAAGCTTCTATGGAATCCCTCCCCCTGCCCCCCATATTAAAAAAGCATAGCAGTGAAAGCTTTCCTAAACCTGAAGTTCTCCACTTCATTTTCTACTTCCTATTACAAAATCTTCCATTTATAATACATACAATCTTTGATCCAATCATAAAGTTCTGCTCAAAATGCTTTCCTCTACTCATCTTTCTACTTGAACAGTATGAATTGTTCATTCCTATCAGGTCAAAGATCACCTATAATCATCTGATAAATCACCACTAAACTATAAGGCCCAAAGGTGCTGATAACTCTACCTAAAAAGCTCTGATAGTCGGTGATTAAAATGACTAAAGAGGCTTCTAACAGCAGAACAAAACAATGACATTTCAACTGAATTCACTGATGAATAATAGCAGGAAATGGTTCCAAATGTTTACTATCAGAAGTAAGGCTTGAAATCTAACATGTTTACCAAAAATGTTACCTTAAATAATGTCACCCTAAAAATCATTTGAATTCCATTCTCTATACGATATTAGGTCACATGATTTCTAGACATAATCCAAACTATTAGGTAAACTAAAATTTTAAAGACCCCCACTTTGATTTTCTAAAAAGGTTCTGGCAGCAAGTAGTTGAGCACATGCGTTTACTAGCTTTCAAAATCCCAAGAACATCATATAAGTAACTTTGCCATTTCACATGACTTCATCTGATCAAATACCATAACATGATACTTTGAAATTAACCACACAGCCATGGAATTTGGAGAAAGGAACCAGAAGCTATTTAGCTCAACTGGGAATGAAAATATACATTTTAGAAGCTGAACTGTCCAAACAGTACACTTAACCAAGGGGTGCTGAGCTTGAGCACATGCCAACCTTGGAAATCTTTCCCTTGTTTTGATGCCTCTGTCTTTTAAGTGAACCTCCTACTCCTTGAGTATGCCAGGGTCACCAGAGTCAAGAATGCTATAAATCAGGAACACAGAGTTTCTGCCTGAACTTCAAATATTCTGAAAATGAGGTTTAGTTATTACAGATGAAGACAAGTACATGTTCTTACTCATGATTCCTTTAATTATTCAGATGACTCTGTAAACAAAATACTTCAGAAAACTAATCACATGTTTTTAAAAAAGGCATCAAGCCCAAAATTAAAGAAACATTCAGTTTGGTATTTTTTTCCTCAACTGAAATTTTAAATGGTTAAATATCAGACATTTAGCAAATCCTATATCCACCTAAAAAGTGGACTAAATATATGATTTGTGATAAATATATGAGTTGTGATTTACCTTTGTCTTTTCCTAACTTTGTTCATATAAGATATTTCAGGAACTAAGAGAAAAACATGGTATTAGAAGAAATCTAACATCTGATCCTATTATTTACATCTAATTGATATTACTCTTTAAAAAAAAAGTCTATCACAAGCTATATATTTCCCAGGTAAAAAGCTGCATATCCATGAAGTCCAAAAGGATTTTTAAAAAGTAATAAGGTAGTAAAACTAATAAACAAAAAAGGAGAAGATAAACACCAAAAAAATGGAACAAAAACAACTATATAAATGCATATAAAACAAAACTTTTGAAAAATAATAGGCTGTTATAAATACATTTTACCAACATATAAGTCAATAGGGCCAAAACTGACAATTATCTTAAAGTATATACACCAAGCTGGAAAAAAAATTTATGTTTATGTGGTGTGTATGTGTGTGCCTGTGGGTACCCAGCTTGTTCAAAAGTATTTAAATATAGAAAGAAGACTGAATGAGACCTATAATATTTTTAAAATACAATCAAAAATTAAAAATCTCTCCAATCTCTTCTAAAAATAAATTTAAAGATTTTTCTGAATATTTAAACTCTTGCTGATATCAGAAAAAGATGGAAGGCTCTAGAATTCCTTAAATGAAGTTAGTTTACTTTGATTCTAAAAATAGACAAGGGTAGGCAAAATATCAACAAACTCAAATCCACAGTGAACAAAAGATATAAGCTATCTAAAAAGAGGTATATTATTGGTGTGTGCCTTTTAACATGCCCATGAGATTACAAAAGCAAACTTTAAAACATTATGCTATAATTTTAGAAGTGGTGCAAGAATGCAATATCCCTGAAGAAACAGTACTAAAACACAAATCAATTTTCTATAGCTTTCCCTTGGAGTTATTAAATATTAAAAAAAGATTGACATGTGCCGCCCAAAAAAGGCTCCTCTTATTTTCAGTTTTTTTCTAATGTAGAAAGCACTCCTTTTTTTTTTTTCTCCATACAATGAGATATGGAAAAGCTATTGTATCTTATAGCTATTTCAACTTTCATGGGAAGAAAAGCAGTTACAAGTCAGGAACTTCATTTTGTGATCAAAAAAACACAATCACTCAAACATATATATTTTGACAATATTTGCCAAAAAAGAAAAATCTTCTGCAATTTACTTGTAGTTATAAAACTACTCCCTCAATCATCCAAGAACCAAAAAGATTTTATTAAAATGAAAGAAAAAGCATTGAATTCACCCCAAAGACACAATCAACCACTGGTGATAGTCATTTACTGAGAACACAGACAGTTTGCCTTGATAATGCATTTTCTCCCTGCTGATACCAGGCTGTAAATTAATTTAAATGATGCACAAAAAAGCCAACATCATCACATCATGAGCTAACATTATCTCCTCATACGCTATCTCCAAGAACTGCTGAGATGGAACCTTTCTAAAGAGAAATATTGGAGACAATAAGACAGAAATTTATCCCATTAGGAGTACAAATTGGAAAATACCCTAATTGCATTCATCTATTATTGTCAAAGGCACTTTTTAGTTTGAGAGTATGTTTGGATTTCCAAGTTGAAGGAAAACCAAAAAATATTTAATAGCTTAAACATAATTTGGGATTGTATACAGACTGCCAGAAGGGGGTATTGTAACAAAACATTTGATAGAAAGCATTTGCTACATAATTTGGATTTCATTGCTTTGTCAATTATATGTGTATTACATAGCTTCTCTTTATTGTATTTTCCATTTTTATGTTAGTGTCTTTTGATAAAAATGTTCTTGATTTTTAAGTAATTGGCTTTTTTCAATCTTTCTTTTAGTTTCTGCTTTTTATACTTTATTTAAAAACCGTTTCCTACTCTAAGATCATAATGACTTTTTCTTATATTAGTTTTTAACAGCTTTATTCTTTTGACTTTCACATTTAATCCACTTGGAAATGGATTTTATGCATCATTTGAGGTATAAGTTTAATTTTCAGACATAAGACATAAGAATGAATAATTTTATCAGAACAACATCTAGTCCAAAATAAATGGACCTTCACACACACAATTCATTCTCCTATACAACAAGTATTGCAAATTAAAATAAAGTAATCACATAGTATATTCTCAAAAACTGTTGTCCCAACAAATCATCAGTGTTCAGACAATAAAGGGAGCAATTAAAATTCTAGCCTTCAACAAGAACTCTCAAATTATAATTATTTTTTAGAACTTTAAAATTGAACAAGGTCTAAATTTTAGAAATATTCAACTGTACACAGTGAGGTATAGAAATCTGTACAATACCACCTTATAAGACTGAAATAACTTTGGTCACTGCCCACCCCTCAAAGAAACAACTATTCCATAGTTATGGACTTTCTTATACGATCTTATTCATAATATGCAGTTATGAACACAATAGTAAAGTAAACATGAACTGGTAGTCGTCTTTCATTAAAATTCTTATGTAAGAACTGCCCTATGGAAAAATACGTAGTTTAAATAGTTATCTCCCAATTATTTCTGGCAATAAGAAGGATGTATTCTGACATTAATTCCTATTTCCATAGTCTTAGAAAATAAGTCCCTCTAATTAAGAACTGGAAAAAAGTGAAAGACAAAATGTTAAAATGAAGCATGAATAACATATTTACTGGTTTAATTCTAAGCTGACCACCCATCACCTCAAGAATCGCATGTCTTCTGGACACTCTTTTGTCTGCAATCTGCAAAAAGAAAAAAAGAAAAATGTCAAACAGCCATCTCTCTAAAAAGCAAAACAAACAAAAAAGCAAAAACCCATAGCAATGTTTCTAAAATTAGTAAGCTAGATATGAAATATATTGTTCATGTAACAACTATACATAGAACATGCAACTTTCTGGTCTGGAGTCAGAGGCACCACCACTGCACCATAAGGTCACAACAACAGTATAACTGTCCTCTTTGGACAGATATGAAATAACTCAGAGATTAAGGGACCTGCCCCAAATCACAGAATAAATGGCAGAACAGAGACTCAAAGTTGGAAACTAACAGACCCCAAGACCTAACGTGATGGTTTCAATTCAAGACAGACATTTAGTGTGGGCTCTGATAAATAAAATTCATAAAATGAGTAAGAAATCTATATAATACATACTTAGTAGGAAACCTTTCAAATGCAGAAAATACATAGTATGTTATAATGCAAAAGGTTTGAAAAAGCAGTATGTGGTAAATATAAAATGTGTGACTACAGGCTACTGACTACAGAAAGACCCAGGTCAGGTAGACCTGCACTGAACACTAAGGCCATCAGTGATAATAAAGGGAACAGAATGGTGGGAGGGGATGCATGAAAACCAAATATTGACAGTGAAAAAAGAGATTATCACTTTTTGCGTATACTTGTTCCCTGTTTTGAGCCATCTGTTTTCTACTTATGCTCACCATCATTTCTGGATACCAAAGTTTAGAAACTGCACTTTAAAAGCTAAAATTGCCTATCAGAACTTCTCTGCATGGCTGTAAACACAATATTAAGATTACCTATGTAATTTGAGGCTGATACATAATGAAAACATTTTAAGCACCAGCTCCACCTAATACTACAATTATGTGGCGCATCTCTTGGTATCTACCATTTCAACTCAATTACTTACTAACCACATCAGGACCAAAATTAACTGTAAAAGCAGATGATAGTAATGCCCAAATTCAATTAAAACCATTAGTTCTGCAAAAATGTGACACTTCCAGGAATCAGTACTCACTTTTTTAAAACCATACAGCAGTTCCACACTTAAAGATTGTGACTACATAAAAATAGTAATATTAAGTACCACAGCAGGATGAATTCCACATATGTGAATTTTCCACACAGTTCTAGTGAATTTTTTAGAACACTTCAGAAAATAAAGTGAAAGGTAATACATTTTAAAAATATTAATTATTAGCCACAATGGCTATATCAGAAAAGTAAATATAAGCTATTAATAATAGTATATTCTGTCAGATAAGACAGAAATTTGGAGAATTCTATATTCTGTCCCTAATGTGCCTTTCTGGGTCCAACACAACAGCAGTTATCTGATAACCTACTACAGCATTTGCATAGATTGTACCATAGCATAAAGTTTCACATAAACACTGAGATTCACAAAGACACTGTTATAGCCATTATTCACATTTTACATTTTTGGAAATTCCAAGTCCAAAGAATTTAGGTAACTGTGTAGGTCACTTTTTGAGTAGGTAGTACTCCAAATCAATTAATAAAAATAAATGTCAGAAAAATATTCATAGATGAATTTACAACTACATGTAATCATTCAGAAATTGCTTCAAGAAATGCAAATTAGCCTGTGGCTGGGAGTAAGAAGTATCTCTATTTCTAAAAGGGACTAAAATCTCCTCGTTAATTTTAATAATACAAATCAATTTTCTAACCAACAGAGCAAAAATCTGCAAATATAAAATCATCACACATAATGATGGTTCCTATAATAGTCCAACTTGGGTTTCTTTCTTTTTCAAACTATATTTTTGCAGGAGGCAATAATGGACTTTTTCCTCTGTCAGTCTTCCTTTGAGATAGATTTCACTGATGCTAGCAAGAAAAAAATAGTTATGAGTAATGCACTGTATTGACATAATGTGTATAAAGTGACCTCTAGTGGACACATGATTCTACACAGTACAGTTTCAACGCAAGCTGCAGGTCTCAACGCAAGCTACAGAGTACCAAAAAAAGGTGTTTTAAAGAGCCTTTGAAATTAACATCACTCAGGCATTTAACCATAATTGTTCCTTTTAAACAATAACTCTAAATAATAAGTAGGTTACAAAATAGTAATTTGTTTTCTCAATGGAAAGTTTACAGGCTTAACAAATTATCATTAAAGCTTATTTTAATTTCATCGTGGTGGGGGATGGTAGAACATGGGGTTGGGGGTAGATTACAAATTGATTATCCTGAAGAGCTCATGACCTCCTTTATTTAACAGCTGATAGTTTTCCTTGTACAGAGTAAATATCCATACATCCGCATTAACTGCAACAGCAATGATTTATCAAGATCAAGGTCCTATTCTATACCTATCATGTATTATCTTTTTTAATCATCACAAAATCTATGGAAAAGACACTATTAAATTCATTTATAGATGAGAATTGGAAGTGCAGAGAGGTTAAGTAACTACTTACACAGCCTTTAAGCAGCAGTGATGAAGGAGATATAACACAAAATAAGATTAGAACTAGACTCAACTAGGAAGTGGGGGTAGAAGAAATCAACATAACCACTGGCACAATCCCTAGGTGCCGGATCCTGGGTTGCAGAGCATGGGTAGGCGCTACACAGCAGTCTCTAGGGCCAAGGATATGGAGATTGAGCCAACTGTAGAATCTCTCGGTCTCTTTCCTAATTCTAGCTAGCCAGTAAACAGACAGCCATCTTCCAGGATGAGCCTCTCCCAACTGAAAGAAGGCTGTATCAGTACCATCCCGGCAGGAACTCAGAGCAGCCATTTCTCTGCCCACCTGTGCCTATGCAGGTGCTTTCCTTTACCAACTCTCTCTCTCTGCAGGGCAGCGGCCTGTCTGCCCATGACCTGCACCATGAAGGCCTCTCTTAGCAAATCTGTCCCCTCAGAGGGGCAGCTCTTTCTGCCCACTTGTGTATGTATAAGTGTCCTTTACTTCCTTGCCCTAATAAAACTGTTCTTTAACTGAGTCTCTGTCTCGTGGAGAAACTTGTCACGTGCCACCGAAGGGAGCTCTGGTGAAATATTTCCCAGAGTGAACCCAAGGACCCCGCTCCGCTCTCAAACCCATCGACTCTAAAACGACATCAACAGGACCAGGAATATCTTTGGAACCTAAGCAATCTGATTCAAGACACCTTTGCTCTTAATACTGTGAGTGGGGGGAATGATTGATGTTGGGCTGCAAATAGAAAGTCTATAGAAACGCAAAGAACCCAAGAACTCAAAGAGGACACTGGCTAAAGACTAGTGAGAATAGTAAAAATGGTATAACATATTTCAAAAAACACTAGAGGCTTACCCAAGTATCCTTATTGATTATCAGGTGGTTTAAATGAAAACTTTACAAAATCACTCACATTTAAGTCATAATAATAGTAAAAATAAAGGGATTATAGTTTCCTATAGAATAATTGTAACCATCTAAATTCTAACCACACCACACATCCTCCAAAAAAACCAGAGAATGACAAATAGAGCAAAAATAATACCTATATCCTGCATCTAAAGTGCAACTAGAGGAAAAGATTACCACAAATTTGGTTACATGTAAGATGGGAAAGAAACACCAAATGCAGATCAAGCTTTGGGACTTATGCTGAAAGAGAGTCAAGTAGCCACTGGCAATGTAATAACCATAAAGGATCAGTTGATGTTAACTTCCAGGTGAAAACTTAATGGGAAACAGAACATCATGAAGTCTCAAAGGATCACTCAACAGATAACTCCTGAAATGAATTATAACTTCGCTGGGAGAAGTCTGGCTCATCTTGTTTTCCCCAAGGGCTCATACTTTTATCACCAACAGGACAAACTGGTAAGTGGGCTTTCTGATGTGCTACTCTGAGTTCAAGCCATCTATGGAATACTAATGCCCAAATTGTTTAACCTGGATCCAAGTATGTGGAAACAGTAAGACAAAGCAGAACTGTGGGCATTCCATGAAACAACTGGCCTGGACTCCTAAAAGCATTAATGTCATGAAAGACAGAATATTTCTAGATTAAAGGAGAAAATATATGATTGGATCCTAATTTTTTTTTTCATAGAAGCATTGGATGGCGGTCAGCGGTGGGGGGGGGGGGGAGAGGGGAGGATGTGGTGAGAGGATTCACCAGAGACAGAGTGGGGAGCAGAACAATGAACTGAAATACATTGCTAAGGGGAGCAGCAGACAAGACAGAGGAGAGGTCTGTTGTGCCCTATGTGGTTTAGCTCCCTGGCTAGGTCATAAAGTAGCATAAAGTAGCAGTTATTGCTACTTGAAGAAAAGGGAAAAGGACTGAGACAAGGACAAAGATTCTCTTAATCCAGGATTTCAAATAAATTTAAAATAATCTGCATTCTTTCTGCATTGGTAATAGACTTGCCCAGACTTACAGATTCTTTATTGACTTTTTATTCCTATATCAAAGGGACACTTATTGTAAGAGGCTTACTTTGGGCTGTTAAAGAAAGCCTATCTGACCCTTTCAGGGAAAAATGACCCCACAATTTAAAATCTATTTGACCCCTTCAAGGAGACCAAACCTCTCAAGTCAGGTTACCAACCTACCCCCCAAACACCCATTTAATTCACAATACTGACCAAATAATGGTCATTTAGATCTTTAAAAAAGCCAATATTTTTTGCATTCCTAATTCCAGGCTGCTGAATTGTTAGCAAACATATGGTATTGTGCTGACTCCATGAAATGGAATGTGAACTCACCCAACCTGCTTGGCTTGCAATGATGCTTGCATAAGTGAATGCTATACAAAAGTGAGAACTTCATCCTCATCAATAATATATTATGGTAGAGAGAAAACAGTTAGTAAAAATATAAGTTTAGGAATACAAGACTGGACTTAAATCCCACTTGGGACATTGAAAAATTGGCTTCTGAATATTTCGTGTTCAGTTCAGACATTTCTTAGAGATCTGTTCAGTGCCAGGCATTCTACTTAGTGTTTGTAGAAACTGCTTTCTCCTGTGGTTTATCAAAGAATAATCTGAAGAGCTTTTAAAAATACAAAACCCAGGGCCTCCCCAGTGGCGCAGCGGTTGAGCGCTGCACTGTGGAGCTGTCGGCAGCGGCGATGCGAGTTCGACACCTGGCCAGGGAGAATCCCACATGATGCAGCAGACCTCTCCTGCCTCACCTGCTGCTCCCCTCAGCAGTGTATTTCTGATCTGCCTGTTCTGTTCCCTGCTCTGTCTCTGGTGAACCCTCTCGCCGCCCCACGCCTCTGGCCTGTACCCCAGCTTGTATGTATAAATAAAAAGTAAATCTTAAAAAAAAATATACAAAACCCAGACACTACCTAGAGAATCAAATAACCAGAGAAAGGAGCTCAAACAAAGGTATGGAAGCATGTGAGAAGAGGGCAAGTTAAGGCTGAGCAGTAATTTGGGAAATGAGAATTTAAAGACATTAATTTAGGGGGAAATAAATAATGTTTCTAGGTATATATATGTTTGTTTGTATGCACGTACACACACACACACACACACACACACACACACACACAGACACACACACACGCAGTAACTAATTATACATCTGTTAGAATGGCCAAAACCAAAAACACTGACAGCACCAAATGCTGGTAAGGACGTGGAAAAATCTCATTCATTAATGTTAGGAACTCAAAATGGTACAACTTTGGAAGACCATATATATACTCTACAATAGGGCCTGCCTGGTGGCACGATGGGTTAAATCTCAGCACTCTGAAGCTATCCACAGCCACTGCAGCCAGTTAGATCCCTGGCCAGGGAGCTTCCCACATGGTGCAGCAGACCTCTCCTGTCTCACCCACTGCTCTCCTTAGCAGTGTACTTCAGTAGATCCACCTGTTCTGCTCCCCACTCTGTCTCTGGTGAATCCTCTTAGCACCCCACACCTCTGACCTATACCCCAGCTCTTGTATGCATAAATAAATCATATATATATATATAATTCCAGGCTGCTGAATTGTTAGCAAACAATTATATATATTATATATTATATATTATATAATTATATATATTATATAATATATATATTATATATATAATTATTTAATTATATAATTATATACTATATATATTATATAATATATATATTATATATATTATATATATATATAAAAAACACACACACACACATTCCACAATACATTCTAGCAATTGCACTTCTTGATATTTACTCAAATGATCCAAAAATTTACCACCACACAAATATTTGTACACAAATGTTCTTAACAGCTTTATCCACAGGTACCAAAAGTTCTAAATGATCAAGATGTCCTTCAGTGGGGAAATGGATAAACTGAGGCACATCTACACAATGAATTACTCATCACTAAAAAGCCATGAAAAGACATGGAGGAACCTTAAATACATATCACTGGATGAAAGGAGCCAATCTAAAAAGTCTACATAACTAAATGATATTCTGGAAAACACAAAACTATGGAGGCAGTAAAAAGTTCAGGAGTTGCCAGGGGCTGAGGGTAAAATAAATAGGTGAAGCCTAGAGGAATTTTAGGGCAGTGAGTAAACTCCTGTGTAAACTATGGACTTTGAGCAACAATGACATGTCAATGTAGGTTCACTGAATATACCACTGTTACCAGATGTTGACAGTAGCAGAGACTATGGAGGGGGATTGAGGGGACAAAGGACATATGAGAAACTACGTATTTCCTGTTCAATTTTGTTGTGAACCTTAAAACTGCCCAATATAGTCTATTTTACAAAGAAACTTAATACACACTGTAAAAGCAATGTCTATAAAATCTAAATGGGATCACTGATGTACTGTGATTATCCCACACATCTAGCCAGCACTTATTCAATTAACCAATAGGCCCTACACTTTCTAATTTTAAAGCCTTAGATCATACAGTCATTTAGACTAAAGAACACTTCCCTCTCTTCCACCCACTCTCCACTAACCAAAATTCTAAGTTCTAACACCTCAAAGTCAGCTCAGCATGTGACTGAGTTCATGAAGCCTTCTCTGATCCCTCCTCTTAACTGTGGGTTCCTTTTGATACCGCTTTGTTTATAGTACATCATTCTGTTTGGCTTATGATAATGAAACAAAACCTTAAATATAACCTGTTAATAGAGATCTCACTACTAGTCTTGAAGAAAACTTGACATGACACTGTTACCAGGTGGGAAAGGAGGTGGGCAGCAGGGAATACATTACAGATCCCTCTCCTGTGGCCTCCCCAACGCTGAGGCAGTTGTCATATAGGGCACTGCTGTAATTTATCACTGTCCCTACACTGATTTTCTTACCTCCTGCCATTTAGTCACTCAAGGTGCCTGCCTGGCTCCTATTCCCATTTGAGGTTGTAACCCCTATTTACTTCTGTCTCAGACATACTAAACAGTTTCTTTTTGTTTTTAAAAAAGATGTATTTGGGCCTCCCTGGTGGCGTAGCAGTTGAGCGCTGCGCTGTGGAGCTGTCGGCAGCTGCAACGCGAGTTCGACGCCCGGCTGGGGAGAATCCCACATGGTGCGGCAGACCTCTCCTGCCTCGCCCACTGCTCCCCTCAGCAGTGTATTTCTGATCTGCCTGTTCTGCTACCCGCTCTGTCTCTGGTGAACCCTCTCGCCGCCCCACACCTATGGCCTGTACCCCAGCTTGTATGTATAAATAAATAAATCTAAAAAAAAAGGAGAAAAATAAAAAAGATGTATTTATTTATGCATACAAGCTGGGGTATAGACCAGAGGCGAGGGGTGGCAAGAGGGTTCACCAGAGACAGAGTGGGGAGCAGAACAGGCAGATCACGGAAATACACTGCTGAGGGGAGCAGCGGGTGAGGCAGGAGGGGTCTGCTGCGCCATGTGGGAAGGCCGGGCATAGAACTCACCTCACTGCTGTGCCACTAGGGAGGCCCCCCCTAAACAGTTTCTTGAATGCAATAACTTGTTTCTCTTTTTTCTCTCCCATCTGACTATAGTATATTTTCATCAACTATTTTCTGAATTTATTATTAGTCACAAAATATGAAAAATGGTACACTTAATTCATCGTAAATGTTGCTATTTAAGCTTTAGCAGAGAGTAGCACTGCCTCTTCTATGTTTAAATCAACTTCAAAACTCTTATGTTAACCTTTTCACACCTACATTACAAGTAGCCTTTTTGTGAATGCTGGAAGAGTGAATGACTGAACAGGAAAGGAGATCATGAGTTGAATGTCTATTATGCACAAGGCATTGTGTATTACTGAGGGATGGGCAAAACCCAGGAGTGTCCTCCTAGGGGAAAAAGAAGAGGCAGCTGGGAAGAAACCTGTGCTGGACTAATTAGGGCAACAAGTGGGATTCCTCATGAAGTAGGAAGAGTACAGAGTTGTCAGCTCAGAGTGTTAACTTTGTGTAAATTTTGTGAAACTCTTATAGCCTTCTTAGAAGTGGTAAACTGAGTCCTGGTGAGGCATCCATAGGAGAGCTCATAACTATGCCCATCCCCATGCAGGGCCTCTTCTCTTTTTATTTAAAGGAGTCCATTCAACCACTTTTGCCTTTAATTCTCACTAGATACCTGGTATCTAGAGGAAAATAAACCATAAAGAATGTGTCATTTAACCCCGGCTATCAAAACAGAACAAGGAAAATTTGAAATCAGAAAGTTTTCATTTAAGAGTATAATCAGTTTTAACTAAAGAAAAACATAAAGCAAATAATTTAGTCTAGAGAACTCTGTTGCTTGAGAAGCTGAACTGTAAAACCTTTTCTTTCTAATTACATGTTTTTATTCAGATAGCTGTAGATAGTTGAAAGATATAATAAAGATATTTTGTACTATTCAGTTTCCCCCAGTCATATTATCTTGCTAGACTACTGTAGTATCATAACCACATATTGATGTTGATACAGTTGAGATAGAAAACATTTCCATCACCACAAAAACCCCTAATGTTGCTATTTTATAGACATACCCAATTCCTTAATGCTCCCCTTCCCCCTTCCTTAATCCCAACCACTAAATATGTTCCCCATTTTTATAATTTTGTCATTTCAATAAATGTTATATAAGTGGAATGGTACAATAATTTGTAAGCTGTGAGACTGGCTGTTTTTACTGAGGATAATTCCCTGTAGAGTCGCCCTGTTGCAAAACCTTGCAATTGTTGCAGATCATGAAACTGAATTACAACCTAGTATAGAAGTACGTCAGGCTTGCTAATGACTCACACTAAAGCTAAAGGCATTAAAAAAGAATTAAACTTTGCTGAGTTCTGTTCTCCCAAAGTATTCTGTTAAGTGTTTTCCTACTACTGTATAAAGAGACATTCTTCTAGTCAAATTGTTTCAGCACCAAGACTGTTTTACACACTGGAATTATAAACTTTTATACTTGTGTGGCTACAGAGGTTTGTGAAACTTTTCTCAGAAAAACAAGGCTCGCTAAAATGAGGGCATTCAAAACTCCTTGTTAGTATTAATTTCAGATGGATATAAATTTACAATGAACTTCCTGAGTTTTCCCACCTGGAGATAAGTCTTTGCTTTCTCACACTACCAAAAATCAAACAGGTCTGCATCTTGGCACCAGGGAGGGCAGCAGAAAGGAAACTCCAGCTGGTGGCGACCACGGCCCAGCATTCCCGTGGCTCCATCCCCAACTTTTAGGTGGCTGCACAGTGCCCCCCCCCAGAAACTAGGGGAGGCGAAACCCTGACCAACAGCTGCCTACAGCCTCCACCCCTGTACCCCCTTGTGGAGTAGTAAGGCCCAAGCAGCAGAAAAGAAATTTAAGAGCAGGAGCTCTCGCCCCCTCCCAACAGACATAACCCCAGGGGCAGTGATAGCCCCCAGGCAAACACCAGAGGAAAGGGAAAAAAAGGGGGGAGGGAGGAAGAATAGAAAGACTCCTAGCAACTACAAAACGACAGCAGTGACAGCAGGACAACAGCAACATCTGACACTGGAAAGGCGGGGGGGGGGGGGTTTGAACCCTAGCAGGGGGCCCACCCGGAAACTCCAAAATCTAAGAGCAAAAGGAATACAAAACTCTCCCCGAGTTCACATCTACCCAATACTTTTTTTTTTTTTTACACTATGAACCACCCTTTCTTCTACCCTAACTCCACTCAGAACCGGAAACACATTGGAGACACACCACAAGAGACACAGAAATTCAACAGAGAAAAAAGAAAATCTGGAAGATACCCAGCCACAGCCAAGGCAACTCAGACACTAGGAAACCACAAACACTCCTCAGCAAGTAGAACCAAGAATCATGCCCGCTGGCACCAACAGAACAGGAATGATACGATCAGAGCAAAGCAGAAGGCCAACAACAGGAAGGAAAAAAAGTTACAAATGACCGTCAAAACAACACACCACAGAAAGAAAATCCCTCTCCAGAATCCAATAATATGGACATAGAAGATGACATCTGCCTAACAGATAAAGAATTCAAAATAGCCATAACAAAAAAAAAGTGATAGAATTAAATGAAAAGAACAAAGAACTGAGGTATATAAATAAAGAACTGAAGAACGAGAATGAATCCATAAAGAAGAAATTGAAGGAAATGGAGGATTTACAAACATTAGTGGAGAGCCAGAAAAGTAGATTAAAAGAAATGGAGGGAAGAATAAGCAGAGTCATAGGAATCCCAGAAGGAGAGGAGAGAGACAAAGGAACAGAGAAACTTTTCAGGGAGATAACTGAAGAGAACTTCCCAAACATGAAAAAGGAAACAAAAATTTACATACAGGAAGCCAGAAGATCTCCAAACTATTACAATGAAAGAAAAAAAAAAACAGCAAGACATTTGATAGTAAAACTATCGAGAATTCAAGACAAGGAAAATATATTGAAAATGACGAGGACAACGAAACAAATAACCTACAAAGGAAAGCCAATCAGGCTGACATCAGATTTCTCCAAAGAAACATTACAGGCAAGAAGAGAATAGAGAGACATATGTAACATACTACATGCCAACAAATGTCAACCAAGAATACTCTACCTTGCAAAGCTCTCCTTCCTCCATGAAGAAAGAATATGGACCTTCTCTGACAAACAGAAACTACAGAAATTCATCATTACCAAACTCCCACTCCAAAAAAATACTACAAGAAACCATGAAGACAAAACCAACAGAGGAAAGACCAGGAAATATGGAATAGGTAAGGATTAAAATCACAAAAAGGTAAACAAAAAGACAAATATGGATGATAGTATATCAATATTAACTCTAAATGTAAATGGACTAAACACACCAATAGAAAGACAAAGAATAGCAGGATGGATCAAAAAACAGAACCCAAACTTCTGCTGTCTACAGGAAACACATTTAATTGCAAAAGATAAACAGCGATTAATAGTTAAAGGATGGAAAACAATCCTACAAGCAAATGGACCAAAAAAGAAGGCAGGAACAGCTATACTTATATCAGATAAAATAAACTTCAAACTTAAGAATATAAAAAGAGACAAGGCTGGTCACTACATCATGATAAAGGGGACAATAAAACAAGAGGATACAACACTCATCAACATATACTCCCCAAATGAAGGAGCACCAAAATATATCAGACAATTATTATCATCCCTGAAAACAGACATTAAAGAAAATACATACATAGTAGGAGACTTCAATACCCCACTTCCACTATTGGACAGATCAACAAGACAAAAAATAACCAAGGACACTAAAGGTCGAAATGAGGACCTAGACCACATGGGATTAACAGATATCTATCGATCACTTCACCCTCAAAAAATTGAATACACATTTTTCTCAAGTGTACACAGAACATACTCCAGGATCGATCACATATTACGCCACAAAACAAACCTCAACAGATACACTAAGATCAAAATCATACCAGCCTTCTTTGCCGATCATAAAGGAGTCAAACTGGAAATAAACCATGAAAAGAAAAAAAAGGAAACCCTCTTACCTCATGGAGACTGAAGCCCACATTACTGGAAGAGCAATGGATCAACGAAGAGATCAAAGAAGAAATTAAAAAATATCTAGAACTGAAATGACAATGAGGACACAACTTTCCAGAACGTCTGGGACACAGCAAAAGCAGTAATAAGAGGAAAATACATAGCATTACAAGCTCACATCAAGAAACAAGAAACAACTCAAAGAAACAATCTAATCTCACATATCAAAGAACTAGAAAATGAACAACAAAAAAACCCAAAAGCCAGTTTAAGAAAGGAAATAATAAAAATCAAAGCAGAAATAAACGAACTGGAAATTAAAAAAAAAAATCCAGAAGATCAACAAAACCAAAAGCTGATTCTTTGAAAAAATAAACAAAACAGACAAACCACTAGCCAGGCTTACAAAGAAAAAACGAGCGAAAACACAAATAAACAGGATCATAAATTAAAGAGGAGAAATCACAACAGACACAGCAAAAATCAAAAGAATAATCAGAGATTAACATGAACAGCTATTTGGAAACAAGTACAACAACCTAGAGGAAATGGACAAATTCCTAGAACTATACAATCACCCAAAACTAGACAAAGAAGATATAGAACACCTAAACAGACCAATCACAAGCAGTGAAATTCAAACAGTAATTAAAAACCTCCCCAAAAACAAAAGCTCAGGACCAGATGGTTTCATAAACGAATGCTACCAAACATTCAAAAATGAAACAGTCCCTATATTACATAAACTCTTTCAAAAAATCGAGAAGGAAGGAGTACCAACAAACACATTCTATGAAGCAAACATTACTCTAATACCAAAACCAGACAAAGACAACAAAAAAAAGAACACTACAGACCAATCTCCCTAATGAATACTGATGCAAAAATATTTAACCAAATCTTGGCCAACAGGATCCAACAATGCATCCAAAAGATAATACACCATAACCAAGTGGGATTTATTCCAGGGACACAAAGATGGTTCAACATCCAAAAATCAATTGATGTAATCCAACACATCAACAAAAATAAAAATAAAGATCATATGATCATATCAATAGACGCCGAGAAAACTTTTGACAAAAGTTCAACACCCATTTATGATAAAAAGCCCTTGAAATCCTTGGGATAGAAGGAACATACCTCAACATAATAAAAGCCATATATGACAAATCCACAGCCAATATTATCCTCAACGGTGAGAAGCCTTTCCACTAAGATCAGGAACAAGGCAAGGATGTCCACTCTCACCATTGCATTTCAATATAATAATGGAAGTCCTAGCCAGAGCAATTAGACAACAGAAAGATATTCAAGGGATCCAAACAGGAAAAGAAGAAATTAAACTGTCTCTATTTGCAGATGATATGATAATATATATACAAAACCCTAAAAACTCCATAGAAAAACTACCCAAAATTATAGACCAGTTCAGTAAAGTAGCAGGATACAAAATCAACGCACAAAAATCAGTAGCATTCCTATATGCAAACACCCAATATGAAGAAGAAGAAATTAAGAGATCAATCCCCTTCAAAATCAAAACCAAAAAATTCAAATATCTGGGAATAAATCTAACAAAAGACATAAAGGACTTATACAAAGAAAACTATAAAACACTGTTGAAAGAAATAGAAGAAGACACAAGAAAATGGAAAGACATCCCTTGCTCATGGATTGGAAGGATTAACATTATCAAAATGGCAATCCTACCAAAAGCAATTTAGATTCAACGCTATTTCAATAAAAACCTTAATGACATTCTTCAAAGAAATAGATTGAATACTGATGAAATTCATATGGAACCACAAAAAAAAAACCCACATAGCTAAAGTCCTCCTGACTAAAAAGAAAGAAAACGGAGGAATTTCACTCCCTGGTTTCAAACTATACTACAAAGCCCTAATAATTAAAACAGCATGCTACTGGAACAAAAACAGATACAAAGACCAATGGAACTGAATAGAATACCCAGAATTAAAGCCGCATATCTATGAACAACTAATCTTTGACAAAGGATCAAAGAAAATGCAGTGGAACAAGGACAATCTATTCAATAAATGGTGCTGGGAAAACTGGACAGCTACATGCAAAAAAATGAAGCTGGACTACTACCTCACACCCTGCACAAAAGTCAACTCAAAATGGATAAAAGAACTGGACATAAGACCTGAAACCATAAAATGTATAGAAGAAAATATAGGCAAAACTCTACATGACATACATCACAGCAAAATCTTTAAAGACACATCCCCCAAAGCGAAGGACATGAAGGACAAGATAAACAAATGGGATTACATCAAAATAAAAAGCTTCTGTACAGCAAAAGATACATTAACCAAAACTAACAGACACCCTACCAACTGGGAAAAGATCTTCGCACACAATACAACCGATAAAAGACTGATATCAAAAATTTACAAGGAACTCACACAACTCAACAAAAACAAAGCCAATAATCCAGTCAATAAATGGGCAGAAGAGCTAAAAAGGCACTTCTCCAAAGAAGAAAAGCAAATGGCCAACAGGTACTTGAAAAAATGTTCAACATCACTTATAATCAAGGAAATGCAAATCAAAACCATAATGAGATACCACCTCATATGGGTGAGGATGGCACACATTAAAAATACAGGCAACAACAAATGCTGGAAAGGATGTGGAGAAAAAGGAACTCTTCTACACTGCTGGTGGGAATGCAAACTGGTCCAACCACTATGGAAAGTTGTATGGTGATTCCTCAAACTGCTTAACATGGAACTTCCATACAACCTAGCAATACCACTTTTGGGAATCTACCCAAAGGACACAAAAACACTAATTCAAAAGGATACATGCACCCGTATGTTCACTGCGGCACTGTTCACAATAGCAAAGGTATGGAAGCCACCCAGATGTCCAAAAATAGTGACTGGATCAAGATGTGGTACATATACACAATGGAATACTATTCAGCACTCAAAGAAGATAAACACATGCAATTTGCAGTGACATGAACGGAATTAGAGGGGATCGTACTCAG
The DNA here is from genome assembly GCA_004024925.1 of Scalopus aquaticus. Taxonomy (NCBI): domain Eukaryota; kingdom Metazoa; phylum Chordata; class Mammalia; order Eulipotyphla; family Talpidae; genus Scalopus; species Scalopus aquaticus. Next base: position 26,085 of record PVIJ01015886.1, read on the forward strand.
TGAAATAAGCCAGAAAGAAAGAGAAAAATATCGAATGGTTTCACTTATAACAGGACTATAGGGAGGCCGGGTGGGAGAGAGACACTCAGCGGTGGGGGGTGGGGGGGGGAGGATAAGGGCACAAAATGGAGTAGAAAAGGACACAAGGGACCACAGAGATGGATCACGGGTGAATTGGTGGTGGGTTACCCAAGGGGAATACAAAATGTAAAAGATATAAATAACAATAAATACATATATATATATATATATATATATATATATATATATATACACAAAAAAACAAAAAACTTCACTGAAATTGCTGTGGTCTGAAACAGTTGCTCTTATAGTTTAACCACTGCAGAAAAAAAACATGCATCTGTGAGCTCTAAAATGTTAAAACACCTAAAAGCTTAAAATCTTTTAAGCTTAAAATCTTAAAAATAAACAAGGTTATTTATTTGTTCTTCAATTGACTGATTCCTTCAACACACTTAGGATATGTTCATAACCAAATGGATAACATTATATAAGTGGAATGATACAATAATTTGTATCATTATTATCTGCTAAACTTGGCAACATAATCTCATCACTGAATGATTACTTGAAAAGGAAAAGCAAGATCCTGACCACATAACTGAGTTTCTATTCCTTACCATTTTCTAAACCAGTCTCTAAACCAGGCTCATTTCACAATAGCAAGCCCATAACACAAAGATCAAGCTACAAAAAATGAGTTTGCAACCTACTGTCATGTGTATAAAACATAGGCCTAAAAAATTCATCTATCTTTCTGCCAGCTCCACAGTACTCTGCACTGGTAATAGAGTTTGTTAAGCAAATCAAAATTAATTAGTCACCAGACATTTCTAAGTGAAGCAAATACTCTGTTAAGTTTCTAGGCTGGTTATTAAGAGAAAAAAAAGCCTACAAAGCAGTTCTTTCAAATGTCCACATGAGTTAATAAACTATGAAGAAAAGTAACAGAATATTATTTAAACATTTAAGTTATTACTTGCCCAGTTTAAAAAAAAAAAAGCAGAACTTCAACATTCTCAAAAACCTTACTAAATATACATAAATACACACACACACACACACACACACACACACACACACACACACACCCCTCTTTAGGGCTGACTTCCCTATCACCTGAACCTTGAACTACCACTCCCTTTCCTGCCTGGAAAGAGTACCCAAACCTATACTAGTGATTCCATTTAGTCACCAGATTAGTCTAGATAACATTCCATACTCCATAAGGTATTACCTCACTGACACAAGTTTACGTGGACAGTCCACAAGAAAATTCCTAGGGGTACGTATCCATGTCTCATTTACCTTTACATGCCCCAGTGCTAGGGTCTGCAAAAGATGCCCCACAAAGTGGCCACCAAACAAGAAATGCCGAGTGTTATGAAAACAGTATGTATTGAGGGAGAGCACCACAAAATTCCAGAAAGCAGGCAAAATTTCTAATTTCTAGACATACCACAGATGGAGACTGTATAACTTAGTGACATTATGTGTCCCAATGCTTTATGTATGCCTTTCAAAGAACCGCTCTATGGTTGAATTTTCTCCTAAGAACAATGAAGATAATACAGCACCCGACTCTTCGGGTTTTGAAAGGGTTTAAGAAGTTGGGGTAAGTCAAGTCCTTAGATCAATACCTGGAACACTAGATAAGGGTTTGCTGCCAATATTACTGACAAAGACCATTACAATAAAGGGAGGCCCACACTGTCCGCAAGAGACCAAAATCTTCAAAGAAATTAGCCTGAAAAGATAAAATCACAAGTTTGCGAAGTTTTACTGTCAAGGACCAGATACCACTGTAAATATTTCTCAGGCGATGAGGGAACATCCTCAACCCTTGAGTCAACTATTCTCCTAGTAAAGTTAATGGTCAACTTTGTTTACATTTTAATATGCAAGAATTAGTACGTGGGCCCATACAGAAACAAACTGAATTGGATCCACCGCCATATTTTGCCCTCCCTTAGAAAACATTATAATGATGATAGTACGAGTCAGTGCTGTCTAAAGGCTGCATAAGAAAAGTTTGCGAGTTGATTAAACTTGTTTGAAAAACGTGCAGCCCCAAACTTGTAATATCCGGACAGACAGGACCGGCGTGGGGCGGGAGTAGGGAATCGTGCCAGGACGGGAGTAGGGCCGGGAAACCAGCCAAGAACCCAGCACAGCTCGGCCGACCCCCGCCACACTTACTCCCAGCAGCGGCCCACGGCCGATCACCGTCTCCCCGGGCGCCAGGGTAACCCGGAGGCCGCCATCCTGCGACTGCAGCTCGAAGCCCCCCGACATGGCAAAGAAGATTATGCCCCTGTGCAAGGACACTATCTCTGCAGCCGTTTCCGCTTTCCATGGACACTCGCGGAGCCTAAGAGGGCCCCCCGGAAAAACACAGGGGGAGGAGAGAAAAAGACTCGCAGGGTGTGTGTGATCCTGGCGCAGCAGGAGGCCCAGGGGCGAGTCCCGAGCTCCGCCTCTCCACTTTCTGCCCCGCCTCTCCTCCAGAGACGCACTAGCGGATTACCACGTCACAGAGCCTCAAAATCATTAATTAAAAGCCCGGTGTCACCCACCACCACCACCCTTTCTCACCACCCACCCAGTTTGAAGGACGTAGGACCTTATGACCCTTCGGGCCTTCTTTTTCCTTCATTGCCGAGACCAAAACACCCTGTAAAAATGACCAATCCCAGAAGGCAACGCACACCTCTCTCTACGCACTTGCGTATTGCGAGTCGGCAAGGCGGGGCTAGAAGTGGGTGGGATTTGAGGGATGGTGGGGAAGGATCCGAATGCCGGAGAATTTGAACAGCGACAGGAGGCTGTGCTGCGGCTCTGGAGGTAAGAGGGTCTTAACTTAGAGCCGACCCCTGGCGGACCCCAGCGCCGACGCTGCCTTCACTCAGCGGTCTTTAGCCATGGTGACAGGTCAGTGCTGACGGTTGTCATTTGTTGTTCATTTGTCAGTGCACCTTGTTCCTTGGGCTCGGGCAGCTGCAACCTGCGAGGGGCACGCAAGATGGGCAAAATAGATGGTACATGGAATCATTCCTACCGACTTGAAGGATACGGACAGGTTGGGGTGTTCCAAGAGCCGGGTGTGTCTCCAAGAGTCAAGTGGTGTCAGCCTCACCTTCTGCGTTGTCTCCGAATCTTCCCCGTTTGATACCTGAAGGGGAGAGCGCTTCACTGAAGAGGCAGTTTAGCAGTTTAGTTTGTAAAGGAGAAGGGACCGAAGCAGAATAATTTTCCAGGCATCTAGGCAAAACGACTACGAAGGTGCTTCGTGGAAGCTTAGGAACATCCCCAAGACCCACTGCCTATAGTCTGATCTAAAGAAACTGAGTATGTTTAAACTTTGCCTAAGGTTACATTTGAAGACAATTTACTAAACATCAAGCTATACCAAAAAACAATAATTCAAGAGATTCCAACATAGAGATGAATTCTTTGGATGCTGAGAATGACAGTTGAAAGTCAAAATGACTATTTTGAACAACTGCCTCTGAAAGTTACAGTTGTGGGTCTTGAGGAATGAATCATCCCTTCCTTCATTCCCTCCTGTGATGTGCTTATAATGAAAGGAAGCATTTTATTCCCCAGTAAGAAGTAGCAACAAATAAACAGTAATATTTTCTTAGTATGGGATTCTTTTCAAGAATATGATGGTTTGACTTTGGTTTGTTTTGATGAAGAGGGAGGAGGTGCATGGCAAAAACATGCTCTTGATTCATAATCTTGTTTTTATCAGTTTACTTTCTCACTTCCCCAAACTCTCAAAAGGAAGTCGTCTGTTGAACAGACATTAAAATTCTAACCACCATACCTAGTTCGGATCATGATCAAATAAATGGGAGTGACTGTGGTGTTGGCAAGTCCAGAAGTATATAGGTGAATAGCACACCTCAAAAGGGGAATTGTCATTGGCTGAGTTTAAAAGTATGTGTATCTCAAGCACCTCTCCCTGCATTGCCATACCGGATTATAAAAGGAAGTGCAAAATGGAGTAAACTGCTTCTAAGTAAATGTGAATTGTCTTTATATGTAAAAATATCTCTAAGCTTTCAGTTGATTTCCAAAGCCTGTACTTACTGAGCACCTTAGGTAAATTCCCTGAAACTGGACTTTAAATCTTAAATGACCCGTGCTATATCTAGCTGAATTATAAACATTGTTTATAATTGTTAGTCTCTATTGCTTGATGACCTCCGTGACTATTATCCTTAGTTCATAATTAACTATGCATGTAGGATAGCTTTCATAGACCATTTCTGAAACACTACTCTTATAACTGAATTGAATATTTGAAACTGTGTCATTCTAACCAGACCTCATCCTCTTGTCCATTTCAGGTAGTATTTGCGTGGAATGTGGTCACCCACCCATTAAGTACCAGTAGATAAACTATTCTTATATAACATGTTTAAAGCCCATTAGGTTGATGATTAAATCACAAATTGTAAATGAAGAACTTAACAATAAGGCATCAGTTCCTACAGACAAATATTTAGGAGTTTAATAGAATTTAATCATACATGTTTTCAAAAATAATCTCAGTATTTTTAAAACATTTTCAACATTTCTTAATAAAACTTGAAATTAAATGTATTCCCACAGTTGTCATCTCTACTACTAAGTTCAATAAATTATAGTGAAGACTGCCTTTTTTAGATAGTGTTCTTTGGGGATGAAAAAACAAATGTTTAGAAACCCATTTACACAAAATATTTTTTAAAAAGAAGAGTATTAAATATTTCCCATGTGCAGTTCAGATGTGAGGTTAGATCACACATTGTCCCTTGGTTCTGTGCACACTCAGGAAAGAAGCATGGTTGACTCCATTTTATAAATTAAGAAGCTCAAAAGCAGAAAGCTAAAGTTCTTTAAATCACACCTAGAAAGAATCTGGTTCAGCATAGGACCGCTAGTCTGATCTAAAGAAACTGAGTATGTTTAAACTTTGCCTTTAAGGTTACATTTGAAGATAATTTACTAAACATCAAGCTATACCAAAAAAACAGTAATTCAAGAGATTTCAACATAGAAATGAACTCTTTGGATGCTCAGAATGACAACAGAGAGTCAAAATAACTATTTTGAACTGCTGCCTGAAGAAGTTACTTGTTACATTTTCAGTCTGCTGGACATACCAAGTTTGTGCAGAGCTTCAATGACATGTCACAACTGGAATGAAACAATAAGAATTATTGACTCCATATGGAAAGGGCCTTACTTGACTGTACAATCTGTGTGCCCAGAAGTAAAGAATGATGTAGAAAGTGGTTGTTCCCATAGGGTAAGTTTAATCATGGTCTGCAGTGTTTTTGACAACGTTATTGTAGTAGATTTGAACCAATTCTACCTTCCACTTGGAGGATGTAGACTTACTATACAGAGTGACAGTGTGTTGACTTTTGAAATTGAGTCCAAGTTGAATTATTGTTCTTGTTTGAAAACCACTGTCTTCTACCCATCCTTTGACATTTTTAAAATCCTAAATTCAGACAATTTTTTCTGTCAGTCAGAAGGAACATGACTACGTCTCAGTCTACGTTATCCAAAACCAGCCCCCAGCAAATTTCTGACTCACTCTGCACACACACACATCCATTTATTCGTATATATGTATATTAAATACTTGACCTTCTCCACCCTGTCAATCAACTTCTGTAGTCAAACTCACTGACCAACCTGCTACTACATTCTTGAATGATGATGGCTTACCTCTTTCAGGAAACAGTACAGAGGAATTACCAGAAGAGTAAAGTGAAACATGAATGGCTAAGTGGCAAATACAGCAACATACCTTCTCTTCTTAGTCTACCAGAAAAAACTATGTGCCCGATGGATGCAGATACATGGGGTGACATTCTAGAAGCAGAACTGAAAAGAAAAACAAAATACACAAACAGATTTTGTAACTTTGAGAGTTGAAAGCTAAAATGACTCTTAGGTTGCAAAACATATATCTATATCTGTTTATTTTTTTAATTCACTTTTTAAAAATTTTAACATTTAAATGAAAAGTAAATAGAAAATATTATCAAAGCAAAGCTTTGTTTTTATTTTGCACTTTAGTGAAAAATATTTTTCCGTTTTCTAATGTGGAAAAATCATGAAATGATATTTATTTGCTATACAAATACTATACTATAGTATTTGTATTCGTGTATATTACAGTACTTTACGGGTAAGAGTTTGGTATTTTATGTGTGATGAAAATTCAGAAATTGAGGAAACCATTTGAAGACACGGATCTAGATAGTGAGTCATCAAGTAGTAGATATAACTACTGTCTAGATGAAATGAATAGCAATGTATTTAAATGTACAATAAAATTGTATTTCAGTAACTTTAAAATTTCCATTTCAGTGGACTCAGACTGAATTGTCAAACACTGAAACCATTTTAAAATGTGTTAAACTAGTGGTTTAATTTAAAATTAATCTGAACAAGGACTAAAACTTGAGATTAAGATGTTCTTTATTTGCCTACAGACCTAAAATTGTTCTCAGAGACTGAAGTTTTCAGAACATTACCGTCAGAACTGCCGTGCTATTTTTATTGTAAAACTGACTTTCTGATACCCTTATAGCACCTTCTGGTATACTACTCATAGATAACCAAGACAAAGTACCTTCAGCTACTTTTTGTATTCTCCAAAGTTAAAGAAGAATATTATTTTATAGAACCCTGAATATCTGGTTTTGATACAACTTACAGATTTCCAGATACCTTTAATTTAGCTTTTGGTCACTTTTTCTTAAAAGTTAGATAATACAGTACTCAGAATACCAAATTGTTCATTCTGAACTGTGGTCAGCACCATAGTAAAGTGTCCTCAAAACATTTTAATCGGTATGAGATTTTATTCTTAATTTGTACTCTGTGGCACAAAAGATAAAAGTCCACGAAACCTGTATTTAACAATTGCAAAATATCAGAAAGATGTCCCACTCTATACAAATTCCCTTTGTTAGATCTAGCAGGCACTAGTTGTCTCCTACTATCTTTATAGAGTTGGAAAGGGCTTTAAGTTCAAGCAGTCCAGTCTCCAAAAATGGTTGGTAGTCCCTTCTATAGGAGTGTTATCCCTCTCACCCACCATTTTTTTCTTGGCAAACTCTTACTTTGTTGCTGTTTTAATTAATTTATTTTTTTTTGCAAACTCTTTTGTAAAGCTCATTATCCTGACCTGAAATCATCTTTGATTCTACCATTTTGATTAAGTGATGCTCTTAAAGTTGCTATGGTTCTTTGTACATGCCACTTTCAAAACTGTCAAACTACATTCAATTGTCTCTTATTTGTCTCCCCCTTTAGATTGTGAGCTAATTAATAGCAGGGCCATTTATTTATTTTTGTGTTCTCCAAACCCATAAAGATTTGTTAAATTATTTCTGTATTATTTAACTTTACCCAGAATGTATATTAAAAATGGATTTCTGTATTTTCTTGTCAGTGGACAAGATTATATCAAAGTGCAATATGTAACCCATAATATCAAGTATCTAATATTTAATTAATTAATATTTAATTTAATTATTTAATTATTAATGTTTAATTAATATTTAATTAGATACTTAATATTAAAGGTAATAAATGAATACTTGTTATAGTCTTCTCAAAAGCTGTAAGAAGAATATAGGAAAGTAGAAATGTTTTATTGTTTGCATAAACACTTGAAAATAAACTTAAGTGAAAACTGTCACTTACTGTTTTTAATTATTGGGTCACCCAAATCAGTTTTAAATTTTACTTTTGTAAGTTATATTAATAATCTTTAGTGCTTTTTTAGTACTATTGTATTAAAATAAGTCTTATATAATAAGTTATAAGCTATGATCATCGTCTCCATCAAAATGAAAGTTTTGGAACTTAATGATAAGCTCATTAAATCCCAGTACTCAGAACTAACTGTACATTTATCAGAGCCAACCACTGGCATCTGAAAACATGAATGGGTGGAGTTACATGGAAGGAAGGCGGGCTCTTCCCTGTAGATAAAATAGCATAGTAAGTATACACAATTTTTAAAAGTGGAGAGATGATTAGACTAGAGTATTAACGAACTTTCAGTATTATAAAATATTTATCAGTTCAAGACCTAGTATTTTTTAAATAAATTTAGAAACTTTTCTTTAGCTGCTTCTAGTTTGTTAGTTGCTTCTAGTTTGTAACCCAGTGGTAGGACATAACCATTAATAAAATCTACATGAAGATAAAAACTTTAGATATTAGAATAAACACACACACACCCCTAAATTGAAAAAACAACATTCTCCTAACCACTTTAATTTCATCTTTGCTTTGACTTCAAAACTTCAAATGCCCTTCACAAAATTAACAAGAATGGTAACATCAGTAAATAGATTGGGAAGAAGAATACATTAGATAAAGATGACACATTTTTATTTAAAGTGGAGGTGAAACGACATACGTCTCAGCAAAATCTTGAAAGACACATCCCTCAAAGCGAAGGAAGTGAAAGACAAGATAAACAGATGGGATTACATCAAAATAAAAAGCTTCTGTACAGCAAAAGAGACATTAACCAAAACTAACAGACACCCTACCAACTGGGAAAAGATCTTTGCACACAATACATCTGATAAAGGACTGATAACAAAAATTTACAAG